>JAJJMC010012356.1:417223-510854 GCA_023531435.1 Papaver californicum | reverse complement strand
CGTGTATTATATTTGATATATCGTGGAAAAATGGAGTCGTTGACTATCACTTTTGATTAGGTCAATTCAATGCAGGGGAGGCAAGTTGCGCAATTCACCAGCTTGGTAATCAGACTGATTAGTGTCGAGTCTGGTGAATTTGGTGGTTGCACACCATCATGGCGTATTTTAATAACCAGATGTTAGCTTAGAAGTGACTTGGCATAAATCTGAAAGATGTTCGAAGCCAAAATTGCTTAAAGGTTCTTAAGGACCAGTCGTGGTACATTTAAGAATAAAGTTTGATAGATAGCCATATAGAACTAGATCTAGCATTAGGCTAGTATCTGAAAGTGTAGCACGTCTCCAAGGGACGTGGACTAAATTAGGCTAGCACTTTTGTTCTCATAAATATGGCGCATCCTCGAGGACGGCATAGTTAGCGCTTGGCGCAAAGGAAAGTGGTGCATCCTCGAAGACGGCCTGGTTGGCGCTTGGCGCAAGAAAAGTGGCGCGTCCTCGAGGAAGGCCTGGTTAGCGCTTGGCGCAAGGAAAGTGGCACGTCCTCGAGGACGGCCTGGTTGGCGCTTGGCGCAAGAGAATGTGGCGCGTCTCGAGGACGTCCTAGTTAGCGCTTTTAGCGCTAGAGAATAGTGGTGTGTCCTTGAGGACGACCTAGTTAGCATTTTTGTTAGCCTAGGTGCTAGCGTAGAGGATCTAGGATTATCCTAATGCTAATGAACATCGTGTTCTTTTAGAGGCATTGCTCTGATCATAACACCAAAGTGGCATATATTTGTAAAGCCAGGACGGCAGATGCACATCCAAGACTAGTTCGAGGAATTCAGCCGTGAAATTTATGCGACTCGAGACTGGTTCAAATTGCATAAATATTGTGAATATTGAGGAAGCTACAAAGCCATTTTAGAATTCTTTAAGTTGTTTAGATAATACTCAAGTTGCTTTATACTAGTGGGTAACCCATCTAGGAGATTGAGACTTATTACGTAGAGATTATAGACTATAGGATCAGTATAGAATTCATGTAGTTATTTGTAGGGACTGTATTCTTAATTCTCTTACAGAATATAAGCAGAAATACAGTATTTCGTATTCTGATGTGAAGCTAGAGATATGCGCATAAATATGCGCAAAATACTTCTATGTTCCTGCAACTAGGCAGAAGAGCGATTTTACAATTATAACAGTCAAAAACCCACCATCTATATTAAGTCCCCTGCTTAGTGAGGAACAGTAATGTTGCACAGTAAGCAATAGATGGTGACAATATGTTTATGGTAATTATATATGTATAATCAAAATTTTAAGAGTATAAGGTGATGTACTTAGCTCATATTTCTCTGAGATTGAGATATGTGCCCCTTAGCATTAACTTTGGTTGGGATTAGTAGATGTCTATGTTCTTGCCTGGAATTTCTAATTCATGAGCCAAGGAAGCGTAGCCGGGTTGAATTTCTAATCCAGTCAAGTTGGTTAAGCATCCACTAACAGCCAGGGTCATGGAGAATACGTCTATGAACATCTTCATTGGTCAGGGAGGAAACTTGGTTAGATATGTCTCCTCCAGGCAATGTTTTTGATGCATAGTAGGGCTGGTATTGGCGGCATCAAAAGTTGGGACTGAGATAATAGCATGTCTGAGAAGATGAGAGTCCACAGGTGAATGAGATCTCTGTAAAGCTGAGTCTTCTGAATCTCGTTTGGAAACCCTAGTTTTCACACCATTCGCTCCAGAAGTTGTTGAAGTTCCATATGATGTCGGATTTTGATGTTTAACCCCAACTTTGAAGCTAAAAGACCAAGCTATCATATGCAAAAAAAACACTTGATTGGGAGTTTCTAGGTCATTCAACCATTTGTAAACATTTATGATTAGTAATCCCGTGTGAATTTTCAGATTCTTTAGACTTTAGTGTAAGAGCCATATCTCCTAGCTCATGTCTCCGATTGATGTGCCCTTCCGCTATGTCATAGTTGATAAGCGCTTAATTTATACATTTTTACCTTCTAATTAATATTTGTTAGTACTTAATTTTTATTAATATTATTGTTTTATTTCTTTAATAGACGGCTTGCATAAAATCTAATGTTATAAAATAAAGCATGGTTAGTGGCGTTTGTTAGTCTTACTACATCATTTCTAATGAACTGTACGTTAGAATTCGTCTAAGTCTGGAAGAGGTGAGAGCAGCTTATCTTTCATGGTTGTCGTACAACGTTGTGCTAGTCCAACAGTATTGTACGAACTTTATTTCTCGGCTCTTACTTCCTGTGGATGGTGCACATGTTGCATCCTGTGAATGGCAACAGCTACATCCAGTGCAGAGCGTAGTGTTGTTCGTTTGTGAAAGAAGAAATGATGAGAGAGTGGAGAAGTATGTTGAGGGGACAAAGCATGTGTACATCCGTATAGAAAAGGAGCAGGTCTTCTAGGGTGAAGGCTGAACTAAAAGAATAGCCTATGGAAGTACAGCTAGAGTTGGCTCATTAGCCTATAGAGAATGTGGCTAGGAGAAGTTGGACGGTCAATGTGGCTGTTTGGTTGCTTTTGGAAGTAGGTCTTGGTTGTGACATGACAAAGTGAAAGAAAAGTTTGCATGTGACCGACTAGTGAAGGGAGTAGAGTTGGCTTAGGTGTTGGTGTGAAAGAAAAGTTGTCTTAGTTGCTAGGCTTTCGAGTTGTTCTTGAAGTAGGGGACAGTTAGGCTATAGCTAGGCATGAAAGTGAGAGGACATGAGCCAATGAAGAAGCGAGCAGACAAAGTTTGTAGTAGTCTTGTACGTGAAGTGAAGTCTCTTCTTGGAGTTGGCGTATGAGAAAGTAGAGTGGAAGGTGAACGGACACATGAAAGACCTAGAGAGAGCACATCACGTGGGCATCAGGTTATGTACTCTTCTTTTGAGTTCTTGTATTTTCTTGGGCAGATAACAAACCTATCCTTTGAGACGTGAAAGTAAAATGTAAAGAAAAGAAAATAATGAGTACATTGAGAACAAATAGGACAAAAGGCACGTGGGTGAGAAGATGTCAGATGGGTTGATCAACGTGAGAGGGATACTCTTTCTTTTTGGTGGTCAGTTGGTGGTCAAAGCCTGTACACCTGAAAGGAACAGACGTGTCAGTAGAAAGAAGTCAGGCTATAGGACAGGCTGGTTCGAAGACCAAGAAGAGGCTAATTAGGCTGTTATTGCCTATTTTGGCAGAATAGGGACAGCTAGAGAGAGGAGGTTTTCTCTTGAAACCTACTATAAAAGAAAGAAAAGAAGAAACGGCCGGGGTTATTTTTGGCTTGGTTTTTCGGCAAGTATGTACAGGAGGTCTGTACAGGTTTTCTCTTGGGGATACAAGAGTTTTTCTGGTGCTGTTTTCGGAGCTGATAAAGACGGTTGACATCAAAGAAGGATACAGGAAGAAGGGGAAAACGCTGTTGTTTATTGGGTTTAATCCTTTCTTCTCTTCTACTTGTTTTTATGGGTTTTAAGAAACCCAACTCCATGTTCTAATTAAATTTGTAACTAGGGATTTATGTTGAAACCATTTTTGATACAAGACTAATTAAATTGAATTATTGAGTAATAGACCATTATGATTTGAATATATTAATTCCATGATTTTGTTTATTGATTTAAATCTAAATTAGTTATCGTTTCACCGGTTCTGTACAATACAGTAACATATGCGCAAAATCAATAGGATAGCAAATATGTTTGTCTACTTTTTAGATATTTCATGCTTTGGTTAAATCCTTAGATGAGGTATGCTTTGAAGAGATGGATATTATTTATGAACCTATAATTAGCTTCGTATTATTTTCTCGCTAACGCAATTAGATGGTGTATGCTTCAGACCAAGGGATTTTGATGCGCCATGCTTAGGGCGTCCCAGTGATATTTGCGATTTTAATACATATAATAGGTGATGTCGATAGAACGAACAATAAATGAATATTCATGAATTATGTTTCACTTTAGTAATTAAATAGAAATAGTGGTGGATACTAAAAACCCTGATTACCTACTCTCCCATTAGATTTATTTTTATTATTTTAGTTTGTTTTATTATTTTATTAATTAATATAAAAATCCAAAAATATTATCCTTGATTAGTTGATTAGAGATATTAATTGCAGTATTTCCCCGCTCTCTGTGGGTTCGACCCGTACTTGCCGTTGTCTACTAGTTAGACGCCGTGCGATTGCGGTTATTTATAGAGGGTAATCTAAAATCCCATCAATAGTCGAGACATAGATGAATACTTTTTGTGAAGAATGCTTTGACCCGATCCTCAATGATTGTTATGGATTTATGAATTTGTGAAAATGAAGAGATAATGATGGAAGCATCAAAAAAGAATAGAGGAGTTGACCGAGATGGTACTGGAAGGTGGCGAGTGCTGGAGGTGCAGGGCGTGTACATGAGGAGGCAGGGAGTAAGATTTTCATGGTGAGCATATCAATGAATTCCTAACGAGCAACTTGCAATCTAATATTCTGGAAGTTGAGAGGAGAAGCCGTTCTGGATGTGATCAGGTAAGAAGAAAGACTTCCTAGTCGTGTGAGTACTGATGTAGAGAGGTTTTGTTGCTAGCATCATTGCTGATCATCCCTTCTAGTTGAAAAATGTTATTATGTTAAACTTTCAAAAGTGAGGAAGTCGTCAGTCCCCAAGTGTAACTCACTTGGATCCGCTACCTAGAAGAAGATAATTTTTGGTGTCGTCGCAGGTCCATGCTTCTAGGAATTTGAGAGGACATGGGAAATCATGAAAGTTGGAGCCGTCCTTTGTTGTCATTGAAGTTTTGGGACTAAAGAGAGTATCTGAATTGAAATTGACTTCATCGTTATCTTCTGGGATGTTGAGATGTAATAGGGTTGCTTTCCAACTTTACGCCTTTTCATGTTCCTTAGACTCACAAGCTTGTTGTACTCCTTTGGAGGTGGTAATAGGATGATGTGTCCATGTAGTTGACATTCTTCTTAACTCAAAGAATGCCAGAGTGAAGTGCATCCCTGAGTGGACACTACTCATGTTGTTGTTGGCAGTCCCCAGTCTTGTAAGTAAAAGACCGCGAATGATTCTTCTATTTTGATGATTCTGAGGCTTTGTAGGGTGAAGAGCTTGAAGAAGTGTCCCTCACTGACGAACTTTGCAAAAAATTTGATCTTACTGTTGTTGATGGAGAAGTAAGCAATAGAAGTAACCCCGGGCTCCTCCTTTAGCTTGGAATGGTCTCAAGCAAGTTTCTTCTCTTTATGGCCATGACAAAACATGTGAATTCTTCAAACTTCTCATGTAAGCATAGCCGTATTCGAATTTGCGAAAACTTTATGAATTTTCGTCATCAGAAAATTTCTGAAGTATAATGCCTGGGAAAAAAAATGTAGAATCTTCATACGACCTCCTTTTTTGATGATTGACCCCTTTATCCTTATTAGAAAATAATTTCCTACATCCCTAAGGAAAAATGTAAATTTTGAGCTTGTTTGAGGCGTCAAAACTCAAAACGACCCAACAGTAGAATTCAGGAAGTATCCAGAAAATTTTTGACAGTTTTCAGACATGATGTCACCCACCGTTTCGGCCATAACTCTTAGCTCGTTTATCCATTAATGCACCCTTGTAGTATGTTATAGTAGATATCCATATATAAATTTTTACATAAGACTCATGCCCATATTCCTTACCAATTTTTGCCAGCTTAAGAGTTTCTAGAAGGCAGTGTAAACGGTTTCTGACGCGGTTTTTGTGACACATCTTGTAATGGGTTCGTGTCATATAATTCTTCGAATACTAATTTATAATGAATGTATATGATGTTTATGAGTATGCGTAATTAGTTTTATGGTTCATGCTCAAAAAAATTTATGTTTGAGACCCTCTGACCTAATATGCATATATTCTCTATACTTTTAGGGTGGGAATGAACAAAATCACAGAATTGAACCTATGAGTGAAAGAACAAGGGTTATTGTTGATCCCGACGTGAATGACATATCCTCCCATACTGAAAATCATAAAAGGACTTCTCACATACTTGTTGAGGATAGTGCTTACATTGATGTTATTATGCAGGACAACAGTATAGTAGAGAGTGTGCCTATCGAGTATCTTAATGCGGGTATTAGTGTTGGCTTCCACTTCAATAGGATCCTCTTTGGGACGTGTGTTGGTGGATTCGTTTTTCCATCCATCTATGCCAAATTGTATACGAAAACATGGAAGAAGTTCGGTCGCTTCTCCGTTAATAATTCCAGGAATTACAGAGCTTTAGAACGTGACGTGTCCAGCTTGCTGCCAATCATACATGAAGTGATCTTTCTTCCTCGGAATAAAATCTCTGAAGCAATCTTCAAGGGACGAGAGGAAGTCGTGAATGACGCTGATAGATATGGTTTTTACATCACATGGGTTCATTATCATATGGGAACTATGCAAGGGTGTTTTGGTGAAGCAGGTGAATTTGCTAGTTTGGAGGCGGCGATCAAGGCTAGAAGAGAGGTTGAAAGGCTTTCTCATGAGCTGCAGCTCGCAACTGAAGTTCTTGGAAGGATGCAATAGGGGTATCCTGAAGGGACTGAGCCAGTCTTCAAGGATATCTTCTAGGTTTATAGTTTCTTTATGAAAACACATTTATGACTTTTCTTTTGAGATTTTGAGTAGATAGGTTTTTGCGACAAGTTACTTGCGAAGAGAGAGACTATTTGAAATGGATAATGATGTTTTGTAGGTAAAGTTGAAACCTTAAGTGTGAATATAGAAATAGTACAGTCGTTTTGGAGGAATTACAAACTTTGCATGAAAATAGGGAAATACTTGAAATGTAATGGCAAAGCATTCAAACCTTGCAAACTTTGGGAAACTTGCCATGAATTACTACTCCTTCTGACTTATCATTGTTGATGATCTTCTTCTTATCTTTAGCAGGGACGACTCTAATCCACTTGATAAGATGTTGAAAGGGATCAACCTCCCACTCACATCGCCTAGTCATAGCGGGGTTGGTCTCTGGATCAAGTCCCCAAGCCTTGGTGGGATGTGGATTAGCCGGTTGTAAAGAAAGATATTGAATAAAACTTACTTGGTCAATTCCTAAAGTATTGATCGAATCCCTAATCCTTGATGATAACGAGGAACCCACCTTATTGTTGTGAACCGATGGACACCCCAAAATCATTTCGTAATCTGGATCTTCTTTAACAATGTAAAACTTGGCATCCTTAAGGTGAGTAGTGGTGGGGAGTCCCCAACCGTACTTTTCATTGTTCTTGTCGACCATGTCCTTCAAATGAGGCTTGACTTGAACATGAGTATCTTCAGCAAGAGATAAGCATTTACCGGATGCAACACGATTGAGAACAGTGAAAATATCGTTGCGTTGTGCCTTTGAGAAGTAGAGAAGTTCGTACATATAGTCCATCAAGGATTGAATTTTTCGGTTGACAGATACTCTGGAAAGAGTGAAGCTTTGGACATAAAGAGGATTCCTGTGAACCCCAGTCCCCACATTAGTGCACCTGATTCTATCTTTTCTTTGAAGACGCGTTTCAGACCACTGCATGCATTAGTAGAATGATTGACATATCGATGATAATGACAATATTTTGGATTTGATATTTCCGGAGAATTCGGTGGGAATCACATAGGTGGGAGCTTGATGGCGCTGTCTTGTATCCAGACTTCCGGTAACTCTAGGACTTTCTCTATGGGAAAAAGAAAGTCTGGGAAAGTTAGGTTTGGTTTTGTCTCTTTTTCATGTTGTTGTTGTTGCTGTCGTGGAGTCTTGGCCAGACCTTGGGATGGTGTTGAGGCTGAGGTTGGATGTAACAGGAAGCGTTTCGTTTGTGACGCTCGTTGAGACCAAGCTTTCCTCTTGACTCTATTATTTCTGAAGTACCTATCGATTGTTGGATAATATATTGTTTGTTGATCAGTTGTCGTCTTCCAGGGTGTCTCCATAACTTTCTTATCTTGCTGTTCTGGTTCTCTCCAGCAGGGCAGGAGCAGTTGTGGAAGATTGCTTAGTGGTCTCCTGGAGTTCAGCGACGACTTATAAATACAAATTTTCCAACAAGGCTTTGCAGATTGGCGTCACGCTCTCGTTGTAAGGATGATTATTGTAATGTAACAAATCTTGCGAGTCTTCCTTTTGGGTTTGAGGAAATTGTTCTGAGTCTTCATAAAAAATAAAGTTAACATTCTCCATGGGGAGAGTACTTGTTTGTTCCTTCAATAAACAATCTGTAAGAATTCCTAAAAGGGGAAACATCTCGTTCTGGATCTTGATAATATCAGCTTGATTTTCTAAGTCATTATTTAGGATTTTCCTTAGATCAGCTTTAGCGGTTGGATTTCGAGCATACATGGCCTCCCAAGGATCTTGACCAAGTAGGACGAATTCTTGAGTAATTGAAGAGACTCCGCCGGTACTGGAAGACATGAAATTGAGATTGAATGCTTCTGAACCTTTCCTAGAATCAAACATCTTGAAAACTGAGGAAATGGATCTTATAACCGAGAGGTTGATCTCCCAATGTGGTCCCCAATTGTTTAAGGGTAAAAACAAATGTACGGTAAAATCGTACTTTCAAGTAGGTTCGAGAGATCAAGCTCGAACAGGACAAACCTAAACCAAGAAATGACCGTTCACGTCTTGCTTTGATGACAAAGGTGGAGAATATTGGGTAGGTCTTAGGGAGGGAAACAAAGAAGGTTGAGAAAATCTCAGTGTGATGAGTATTTGTAGTGTGTGATAAAGAATGGATTATCTCTGGGATGAATCGATAATTCTGTATATCTTAGTTTTCTCATATGTTGTTCCATCCTTTCAAGCAAATGAAGCCATCTATTTATATTTGGTGGAGACACACTGATTTATTATAAGTGGTGGAAGTTACAAAAGAAGTGGAGGAGTAACGATTGTGGAGATTGTAGTGGACTCGTGTCCGAAAAATATGGAAGACTTATATGACCACTACTCCTCATACTCTCAACTTCCTTGCAAACGTCCCACTACTTGTTACCTTCTTGTTCGTGGATGTGTTACCACAACGTACGATTGTCGTAGACCGCCAGACCAGTATCCCAATGAGAATCCCCCCATGTATTGTGTTTGATATATCATGGAAATAGTGGAGTCGTGGACTATCACTTTTGATTAGGTCAGGTCAAGTTAATGACTTGCTTTGTAGGTACGGCAAGTTGAGCAATTCACCAGCTTAATAATAAGATTGATTAGTGTTGAGTCTGGTGAATTTGGTGGCTACACACCATCATGGCGTATTTTAATAAGCAGATGTTAGCTTAGAAGTGAATTGGAATAAATCTGAAAGATGTTCGAAGCCAAAGTTGCTTAAAGGTTCTTAAGGACCAGTTGTGGCACATTTAAAAATGAAGTTTGATAGATAGCCACATAGGGCTAGCGCAAGCATTAGGCTAGCATCTGAAAGTATAACACGTCTCCAAGGGACTGGCCTAAATTAGGCAAACACTTTTGTTCTCATGAATATGGCACGTCCTCGAGGACGGCCTAGTTAGCGCTTAGCGCAAAGGAAAGTGGCGCGTCCTCGAGGATAGTCCACGACTCCACAGTTGTTGTGTGAAGAGCACATGTCAACCACACAGAGTGCGGGACAAGCATGATATGGATGGATTCAAAGCATGACACATCTTTCCCGCATACCATGTGCCAAACATACAACAACTCATAAAAGATTATACGATCAACAACTCAACATACTCGCACCATAATTACATGAATAATTATGTGGAAGAATCTAATTAGTCAAGTCAAGAAGAAGGACCGCAAGGGGGTGCAATTCGCCCAACATATGATCGGATAAATCAAAGAAGACATGCATCGTGTCCTGCGAAACATGCAAAAAGTGTGCGGAACAAATAACTTAATAGAGTTAAGATAAGATCAAATAGCTGGACGGAAAAGATTTTATGGGACCCTTATAACACACTATAAATACTGGACTCTAAAACTGAAGAAGGGGACAGATAAATATTAAAAGGAGAAGATTGACTAAGAGAATAAAAAAGTAATCAGACTAAGAAAAAATTACAATTTGGTGAGGCTCAATATATTATTTGATCATCATATATATCATTCAAAACTTCAATAAACAATCTATTTACACAAATCTTTTTATTAATGATTCAATCAGGTTTATACTATCTTTTAAACAATTGATTCATTTGATTGTGTTACCGTATTTTCGGTAACTACATTGCTAATATTCTTCTTGTTTCAGGTCATTAAAAATTAGAAACTAAAAACAACAAAGAACATAACTAAGGAATCAAAAATAAATTTACTAAATATCATTAAACATCAATGGTTTCATCAAAACAAGATAAAAGATATAAATTTAAACTTACGGGATGATGCAGGTTCTTTTCTTCGGCTTAGCTACTAAGGAAAGAAACATCAAATGTCTTTTAGTAGAGGTGTTAAGGAAAGCAACATCAAGGGGGTGTTTGGTAAAAATTATCATTATCAATTATGATTATAGATAATCATAATTTAAAAATTGATTATGATATTAATCATTATTATTATAAATTTAAACAAACAGCTTTTTGGGATAATTGATTATCAAAAAAAAAAATAATCATTTATATGATAAGTTGTTTGGTAAATATGTTTTTCATTATCATTTTAATTTTTTTTTAAAATTAGAAATACACAAATATAACCATGATTCAATACATCAACAATTTGATCATAGCTAAATTACTACTGCTACCAGAAGTTGGAGTGCCAGGACCAGAGGAAGAATCAGACATTGTGCTTGAATTTGATGTTGATGCTCGATGGATCCTCCAAAGTATTAGGGTTCTATCTTGAGATCCTGTTACGAGGTAATTGCTATCAGGCGAAAGAGCGAGACAACTAACTGGAGCACAATGACCCTGTGCTCTTTCTATGGTTTTTGCTGCATCTGATGATATCAACTTAATACTGTTATCGGCGTGCCCACCTACAGAAAGATAAAAGATTGCATAAGGATACTTCCCAGTAGCCATCTTTGAACACAGGTTACAAAGAAAAAGTAAAGTTTATTTGAAAATGCCAAATGTATCAGATAATGCAACAACTAAATTTGGAATGTACCGCTATCCAGAAATAGCCAAAGAAACACATAGGACATGTTCCAAAATGAATTTGAACAATAGTTTCGCAGAAGAAGACAATGGACACCATTAAAATAATCTGATATGTACCAAATCCATACCAGTGATGACTTCTTTGTCACATGTCACAGCAACTACAGATGAGCTCCTGATTCCAGCTGTTGCAAATGCTAGAGCTTGGGGAAACTGGCAATCTTCAAAAGCATAACCAGCTGGACTTTGAACATTCTCATGAATGCTCCACCACTGGAGTTGGAGACGGATTTACCATGGTGAAAGAGGAACGGCGTTCCTTGACCATCAGGTGTATTTGGCTGCCATTTGTGCAGAGCAAGCGTGTGTAGCAGGAGCATTTATGTCAACAACTATAACAGAATCTGTTGATGCGTACATAGCAGCAGCAGGTACATTGCAGCGTTCAGGGTTTGGAATCACATAAGGTTTGATCTCCTTCTTTCGGAAGATTGTCTGAGTGTGACAATAAAGAAAAGTTAGTACAGTTCATAATCAATTGTTCAACTTCAACACGTTTGTTGCTTTCTTTTCAGCATATTACACAATTAAATGAATACACTGAAAAGGGGGAAAGTGTAGGTTCAGAATGAAAGATGAGATCCACTTTAATTTTGATGCAGCACGCAGGTACACGTACAATTATTCTCTGACCTCATATAATGTTCACAATAAATCTCACTAATGGATTCTTGGCATGCAGCATACATGGAATGTTATGCATATATTCGCATGATATACAAAAACATGAAGACAACGCTGCAATATTAGAAATAGATCTTACATTATAAACGATGATAATATTCTAAATGACACCAAATGAATTAATTTGGTTGGCATCAAGCCACCAACCAACCATTCATAAAGTACTAGACATACAAGTTGGTGTAAAACATGCAAAAACAACTCTCTATAGCAAAATCATAAGTTTCACAGACCAGGGTAAATTATTTCTCACGAATTATCCGTGTCACACAATTCCTAATGTTTCCATGAATATTTGGACAAAAAAAGAAAAGAATATGGAAATAATGTATACAGCGCAAAGACATGCAAGTATGTCCCAAAGAAGTACCTGCAGGTGAAGAACATCTGCCAATGGCTTCTTCTTCGAGTGAGGGACAGTCAATAGCTGGGATGGAGTTTGTCCAAAGTATGCTATCTGGTCTTGAGTGGCACGCTGCTGCACCTGTTGTGAAAATCCGAGAGTTGAAGGTAAGTACTGGAACTAAACCAAATGACTTCAGTCCATGCTTCTTTCAAAAAAGATTTATGCTATCATGTTTTGATTTTTTCCATATTAATAGTCCATTTGGCAGTTTCAGTTGACATTCTATTGAATCCAATTGCTAAGAAAATGTGTACACAAAAATTAGTCTATGCAAATATCATTCTGAGTACCTTTCTTTCAAGCAGATTGTAAAAATAATCATTCCAATTATTGGAAAAACACCCAAATCAAGTTCAAATAAAAAAAAATAGATATCAACAACATTAATCAAAATTAATCTTAACTCAGTTCACAGTAATACCTAAATAAACCAAACTAACCTTTATTTTTAAAAATCATAAAACCCTAATTTTTAAAACTCAAACAATCTAACACATACCTGTTTATTCCAGAGTTTCTAGGGTTTGTTGTTGAAGCTTCGATTCAAACTTTTGGTAAATCACGACTGATCAAAAAGATAGGAAGAAGAAGAAGAAAAAGGGGCTGAGTGGTGATGAAATATGGCAAAGTGAAGAAGAGGACAGAGAGGGAGGAAAAAATGAAAGAGAAAAAACACGATTTAAAACCGATTATTTTAATTTTTATAAACTGATTTTAACTAATTATGAAATTAATCGATTTTTTCATTTCTACTTAAAATAATTCATTTTTATAAATGTTACCAAACACCCTGCAATAGATTATAAATTTATATAATTGATTATTAATTGATAACCCATTAAAATAATGGTTATCAAACACCACCCAAATGTCTTTTAGTAGTTGATTTTCAATCGCCTTAAAAATTACTTACAAGGAGATTTTTAGCCATTGGATTAAAACAGGTGCCTACATCTTAAACTAAGTAAAAGTTTTGTGGATAGGAATTATGGATAAATGATCCATCCTTTTATCTATCGGTTAATAAAATTGGTCAGACATCCGGATAAAGAAAGATCCTCTTTTCCTTTTAATATTTATTTTCTGTGTTTTTCTTGCAAAAGCTTTCTTTTATCTAATCTTTCTTAAAAGTTCTTCCTTAACTCTTTTATTCTGTATATCTTTCTTTTTTTTTTCTTGATCATCATGTGTCATGCTTTTAATGCCTCTTTGAGCCGTAGATTCAACCCTCGTGACGTCTCCAATTTGAGTAGAGATACTACTAAAGAAAGACCTCCTGCACCTCTAATCCCTTTAATCGTTAAATATTTTAATGGAAACCATGATGTTACTCTAATAGGAAGAATTTTCTCAACTGAACTTTATGATAAAACAAGTATTTTGGAAGCTCTGAAATTCAAATGGGAAAAAAAAGTTAGTTTCAAAACTGAAACTATTGGTGACAATCTTTTTAAGCTGGCCTTTCTTGATCATGAGATAATGACAGATATTTTGGTATTCGGTCCATGGCATATCTATGGACATGCTTTCCCTCTGATTGAAGTTTACCCTGGTATAAAAATTGATAGAGATGCTCTGAAGCATATAATAGTATGGGTTCAGTTCATGAACCTAAAACCATTCCATCACTGTGAGCCTGTTATGGCTTAGATTGCTTATCATCTTGGCCTAGTTCTTGCATTAAGACATGCTGATGCAAAACCTGTTGGAGATGAGCCGATGATGGCTGAGGGTCAAATTAACATTGAGAAACCCTTAAAATTTGCATTAAGAGTAAAAGTGGGTGCTCACCCGGAATCGATGATATTTATGTATTACTTGAATATTCCCTTCAAGTTATGCACTCATTGTTATCGACTGGGTCATATGATCGAGTCTTGCGTGGTTTATCATGGCAGACCTTTGGAAGATGTCTATGATCAAAATATAATGTCGGAACCAGATGAAGAAGAGTCGCAGAGTTTGGTTTCTGAGCTCATAATTTTGATTGGGTACAAGATTAATCAGGATTTGCTTTCTGAACCAGCAATGGCATCTCCAGTAAATAACTCGCATATCTCAGTATTAAATGGGGAGGATATTTATTTGGATGATGTTTCCTCTCATATGTCATTAAGTGAAACTGCTGAAAATGATTTTTTTAGAAATGGTGGTTGACTCTCAGGTGGACGGCAGGATGAACTATTAGAGGAATTAAATGCTGAAAAAGAAAAAGTAGAAAAGGATCAACAAAAAATTAAAGATCTTCAATAAAAAGCTGATATTTCCGGTCAGAGATTCCCCACTTGTAATGACTTATTGTTGTACTTGAGTCAACATCTCCAATTGCTTGACAAACCGTATACCATCGGGCTGTATAAGACCGGATCGTTTCTTCTGGCCACGATGTGAGGGAATATAATCTGTCTATTCCCGAATCAACGGGCTTGTTGTACATGTAAGCTTCAAGAAATTTCCTCACTAATTGTGAATAGCATTCAATGGAACTCTCTGGCAATCTATCATACCATAACAGTGCTGAACCTGTTAAACTCGAAGGGAAACATCAGCACATTATTGCTTCATGTCCGTCACATCGTGACATCACTCGGTTATATACTTTAAATGTGAGGTCGGGTCCTTCGTACCATCATAACATTCAAATACAGGGATACTGTATTCTCCTGGCAATGAAACACATGTCAACCGCTGAGCCAGCGGTGTACGCTTGGCTTCTTTCCACACCTCTTTTATTCTTCCCCCTTCTTTATTTTTTAATCCTTTTATCTCTTCTTTCATTTGCTCCATCGCTTCCATACATTTTTGCCATTGTGCACGTTGAATTTCTTGATTTTCCCTTTGCCTCCTTGCTCGTGATGATGATCCTGCTAACACCATTATCTGATCTTGATTTTCCTTTTCATTTCTGGGTGCACGCCTTCCAGAAATTGTTTCTTGACTTCGTGATCCGGTTACAGCCTGTCTTTGCTCACGTTGAATTGCATTTTTTAAGGCTTGATTTTCTCTGGTTAATAATTCAATTTTATCATGACTGGCCCTCTGTTCTCTTCTTATTTCATTCATTTCTCTCATCAGATTTTGAAGATAATTTACATCATTTCTTGAATTCTCATGATGTGACGGCTGATTTTAAGATATGGTATTTGGTGTTAATTCATGGATAGGTGAATGATTTCCTACATCACTCTGTTGTTGTTCTGGCTCACTCTCAACTTCCCTTTGTCTGTAACTTTGTCTATCGTTACTGTCTTGGTTCCCAGAGCCTGCTTCTTGAGACATATTTCTTCTGGATTTGTTGATTATTTGCTTTCTTCTCTTGAATTCTAATGATATTTTAAAAGTCAGCCAAATAATCTCTCAACAGATTATTTAATAAAGAAAGTGACAGAAACTAGTTTTATGATCTTCTAAAAATATGTCTATACTTTTAGTTAAATAATTCGTATTTTTTACCATGAATCTTTTAAATCGCAAAAAATAGAAAATCAAACATTTAAACAGATTCACTCAAACTTAAAAGTTTTTCTTTTCAATGAGATACCATTTCCATTTTTCATATCACATAAAGGTTATTATGCAGAAAAAATCACTTGCTGGGAAAAGTTAAATTAAGCCAGAATGTTGCATAAAACTACCAAATTCTTTTTACTAAATTTCTTTACCTTTGAAATACATAAATAACAGATAAATCCATTTTTCATGAACAGGTAGGATAAATCCTTTAACCCAGTCCCTGTTTCTAGCGCCAAAGATCTTTTGCTAATTTCTTGCTTCAGAATAACTCTCACATCCTGGGTAAAGGGGAATCTTCGGGTCTTCTTCAGGATGTAGTTTCTGGATGTGCTATTACTGCAAGGCCGGATTTCACTTTTGAAAAGGCGGATGCACATTTTAGTTTCTCAAATGAGGAAATTAGTGAAGAAGATGAATTTTACACTCCAACAAAACTGTTGTATCAAATTGCGGTTCAGACAGGTTCATTTCATATCTCTTCTGATAATTCGCCAGATCCATTTGAAAAAGGGAGTTCATAGGGATCTAATTCTATTAAACTGGTAGAGGTGGATGAGGCGGTTTTGAATCTGAATGAGTATGGATCGGTTTTTAGTGTGGGGGTAGAGATCTAAACCTGTAACAAATCATGTAGAAGATTCCTAATTCAACAACAATCAGAATATAAGTACAAAGATTCCTACAAAATCAAGAATAATAACTCGAAGTCAGATAGAGAAGATTAATTCAATGGTTAAAATGGCAAATGGAAGATCCAATAAAGAAATTGAGCAAAAAAAGATTCATGAAATTGAAGAAATAAAGGAAACAACAAATAATACAGTTCATGAGCAAGTACAGATTGATATGACAAAATCTTTTCTTGCAGCTAACACCATAAGAAATACTATGAATCAAGTAGCAGACGTTGCGAGGAACCTTATTGATTCCCAAGAAATAGTAGAAGAATCACGAGGTCCAATAGAACCTCAACCCCTGTACGGAATGCCCCACAATAGAAATAAAGATATTGAAGTTGCGGTTGTTATCCCACTACAAACAAAAGAATTACGAAATGATGACCAATTCCAAGAAACAAACAGAGTGAACAAAGCACACAGACCATTGGATAAAGTAGTGGAATCCAATAACCCCAAAGATCAACCAAATAATAACAACAAAGCTACGGGACAACAACAAGTAGGAACATTTCAAAATAGAACAAATTCTTTCATTCAACCATTTGTTGAGTTAGATGAAATGCGCAAGAGTCAACAAATTCATACGGAAACAATTACGCTTATGGCAAAAGAGAGCCAAATCCTCATGGACAAAATCAAGCATAGTACAGAGGTACCAATTCCACAATCCTGCAGACAAGATGAAAATTTCAAAGGTCCCGCAAAAAGAAAATTTGGAGTTAACATAGACCAAAGAATAATGGTAGTTGAACCAATAGATGAAGCATATGAGCAATTACATCAGGACAAACATGATTAGTTTCATACACAGGAAAAATGGGACTATTATGATTGTGAACCAAGAAAACCTTAAGATACAAAATGGAGTAAATGTCTAGAAGATCTAGAAGCAATGAGAGAAGAAATAAATTCATTAAATACCAAACAAGGAGGTGGAAGTTTGGATGAAGTATTAAAAGAAACAAGTACAACACCACTTGTCCCGCATCTTGCATTCACAATCATCCCATCAAAGTGTACTCTGCCCAAATTTGAATGTTATGACGGGACTAAAGACCCCGTAACTCATTTGAAATATTACAATAGTAATATGGCCCGTTGGGAGAAAGATGATGTTGTCATGTGCAGATATTTCCCTTCAAGTTTAAAAGGATCCGCATTGACCTGGTTTGATAATTTACCTGAAGGAAGGATTCATTCATATGCACAATAACCCGCAAATTCCTACAAACATACATGTACAATAAACCGGCAAATGTAGGAATGGATAAATTGTTTGCTCTTACATCATGGTCAGAGGAGATTATTCGGGATTATACAAATCGATGGCAATCAATTTTTCAAGCAACGGGAAATATCAGTCCAGATATCACCATCAACTGTTACAAATGAGGACTATCCAACCGCATGAGTCCACTTTTTATAGATATTCACGGGACAAATCCAACGGCTGGAGGGAATTAAGAGTAATTATAAAGAAACATGCGAGACTTCAAGATATACAAAGGCAAAATCAGAGAACAAATTCTCAAAGTTCCAAACCCTCACATAGAACTAATTCTGTTGAACCAGCATCAAGCTCTCCAAGCGGGGAAAATGTGATGATGAAAGAAGATTCAATAAACCATTTGAGGATCGAGTCTACACTAAATTGAATACTGGATATTCTCGTATTTTAAATTCAATCAAGAATAGACAAGATTTTGAATGGCCATGGTCTAAAGGAAAGCAACTCCACATACAAAAAATTCCAAAGACTACTATGAATATCATTGTTTCAACGGTCATGCTACAAACAAATGCAGAAATTTAAAGATATAAGTTCAAAAGCTAATTGATGCGGGGGAATTAAAATAATTTCTTCATTTACCTAACCCGCTAACAAGACTGTGCCTTCATAAAACCGTAAATATCCCACAGAATAGTCGAACAATAAATACAATTTCTCATGTAGATTATGATCAACTATATATAAATGGAGAAATTAACAAAAGACTGAGAAAGAAAACCGATAATCATGAAATTTTTAAATTACGAGAAGAGTCTCAGAAACATGGGAAGACTGGATGGCATCACCGTTAACCTTTTCAGCCAGTGAAGTTGATCAAGAAGTCAAAACACATATTGATCCATTGGTACTCAGTTTACCAATGTCCGGATGGAATGTAAAAAAGGTTCTCATGGATGGAGGAAATTCGCTCAATGTGTTATTTTATGATGTGTTTCAAAGAATGGGGCTTAAGGATGATCATCTTACACCTTCTTGTTACATTATTTATGGGTTCAACGGGACAGCTTACAAACCAAAGGGAGAAATTTTACTTGAAGTCATGGCAGGACCAATAAATATTCTCACCAAATTTAGTGTAGTAGAAGCACCATCCCCATATAATATTATTATTGGAAGATATTGGGTTCATCGCTTGAAGGGTTTAACTGCAAGTTATCATCAACATTTGCGATTTCCAACGCCACAAGGAGAAATGGAAATTAAAGGAGATCAAAATATTGCAAAAGCATGCGTCTCTACAGAAACACAAATGAATGAGGAACACACCCAAATAGAACAACAGAAAAAGAAAGAACGGAAAATCAAAGCCAAAGAAGAAACTATTAATCAGTACATGGTTGAAACTGCGGGAAACAGTTTATCAGATATTAATCTTGTATCCGAAGAAGATAAATCAAAGATCGAATCAAATAGCAACCCATCCAAGTAACAATTAAAGGGAGCTCCTCCACTTCTAGAAGCCCCCAAACCAATTTTTTCAACAATTGAAGAAACCAAAAATGTCAATATAGGGACAGAAGAATCACCAAAAATGATTAAAATTGGAACTTTGATGGAACCGGAACGGGAACATAATTTTTTTCGTTTTACTCAAAGAATATGTTGACATTTTCGCTTGGAAAATGGGAGATATGCCAAGTATTGATCCAAATATTGTTCGTAATGACTACGTATACAACCGGTCACAATTCCATTCTGACAACGGGTACGCAAGGTAGCACCATAATATCATTTGTTTGTTGAAAAGGAACTTAAGAAACTTTTGGATGCGGGATTTATTCGAGAAGTGAGATACCCAACTTGGATATCAAATATGGTGATTGTACCAAAGAAAAATGGAGGAGTCAGAATCTGTATAGACTTCACCAATTTAAACAAAGCATGTCCAAAAGATAGTTATCCGTTACCCAGCATTGACAATTGGTAGATGCAGTTGAAGGACATGAGACTTTATCTTTCATGGATGGAAAATCAGGATACAATTAAATTGCATTAGCCGGAGAAGATCAAGAACATACTGCATTCTTTACTCCACATGGATTATATTGCTATACCAGAATGCCATTTGGATTAAAGAACACGGGGGCAACATATCAACGACTTGTAGATGCAATTTTTAAACCATGAATAGGCCGCACATTGGAAGTATATGTAGATGATATACTCGTAAAAAGTAAACTTTCAAAAGATCATCTCCAGGATTTGAAAGAAATTTTTGAAGCCCTGCGTCAATACAAAATGAAGGTCAACCCAGATAAATGTACTTTTGGAGTTACATCAGGAAAAATTTTAGGATACGTGGTTAATAAAAATGGAATTGAAGTTGATCCAGCCAAAATTCAAGCAATTGTTAATATGCCCTCTCCAAGAAATTTCAAAGAAGTTGAGAAATTAAATGGCTAATTAGCTGCGCTTGCAGATTCATTGCAAGATCTTTTGACAAGTGCATGCCATTTTTTGATACTTTAAAAAAAGGGAGCAAATTTGCGTGGAATGAAAACTGTGAACGCGTTTTTCAAAGCATAAAAGATTACCTCGCAACAATACTAATATTACAAAAACCATAACCCGAAGAGGTATTAGCTTTATATGTAGCCGCAACAGAAGATGATGTGAGTGCAGTACCGGTACGAACAAATGAGAAAGTAGAAAAACTAGTATATTATATTAGAAAAACTCTTAATCCAACAGAAAGAAATTATGCCAAGATTGAACAACTGGTGCTTGCATTAGCTTTTTCCACAAAAAAGCTCTGCACTTATTTCTTAACATATTATGTTCGGGTACCAAGCAAAGCTCCATTAGAATATATATTAAAGAATACGGGAAAAGTAGGGAGAATATCAAAATAGAATGTAAAATTGGAATAATTTCATATTCTATTCGAAATACAGACTGCTCAAAAATCACAAGTTCTAGCATATTTTCTCGCGGACTTACCTTTGGATGATGGATCCGAAGTTCAAAATATGCCAGGAGCAGAAGAAGATGAAGATGATTCTCAAGATATTTTAGACTTTGTCAATTCCCACAGAAGGGTTTGTTAATGGAGCACGAAATAAAGACGGAGCTGGAATAAGAATCGTGATTACAACTCCAACTGGAGATCGTATGGTTCATGCATTTCGTTTGGAATTTGGGGAGCATACAAATAACATAGTGGAATATGAGGTCGTAGTTCATGCTCTTAGACTCATCAATGGATTAGAAGTAATTGATATACGGCTCACAAGTGATTCGCAATTGGTAATTCAACAAGTTGAATTAAAATATCAAGCTTTTGATAAAGATCTGATAGCGTACAAGAATTTAGTTCAACAACTGGCATCTCAAATCCCCAACATCATTTTTCGTCATCTACTTCGAGAAAAAAATCATCAGGCTGACGCCTTAGCATATATTTCATCAATGTTGAAAGACCAAAGCACCTCAACAATTAAAATTGGATGGATATATGAACCATCCATCAAGGTACAATCAGGTTAAAATTTGGAAGAAGAGGTAGGTGAAGATATTGAAGATGAAGCCATCCAAGATGATGCAACTCTTCCACGAAAATCGGAAGATGAATTAATAACTGAAGAAGATTGGATGTTACTATTATATCAACATCTACGAAATGGAATACTACTCGCAAACACAAAAGATGCAAGAAAAATTCAATCTAAATTCAAGAAAGTTCATATGATTTCTGGAACCTTTGCTTTGATGTTTATCAAGACGTAAGGGACAACACGTTCTCACTGATATTCATTATGGAGACACATGGAATCATAGTTGGAAGACGCTCACTTGCACTCAAAACAAGAATGCAAGGATATTATTGGCCATATATGAATAAAGATGCGGTTCATCTAGCAAGAAGGTGTGAAGAATTTCAACGTGTTGCTAAAAGAATCAAATCCCCCGCAACAGAAATTAATTCTGTATTAAGTCAGTGGCCCTTTGTAAAATGGGGAATGGACATAGTTGGACCTTTAGTGGAAGGCACGCAGAAAAGAAAATACCTGATTATAGCAACTGATTATTTCACTAAATGGCTCAAAGCAAAAGTTCTAACCCGGATTAGAGATACTGATGTTTTTAAATTCCTATTTGAAGATATAATTTGTAGATTTGGAATCCCAACGATTATACTCTCTGATAAGGGAAAACAATTGTAAGGGGAAAATATCGATATACTTTTTGAAGCATTTAATATTCAAAAGAGCAAGTTCACCCCTATTTATCCTCAAAGCAACGGTCAAGATGAAGCAACAAATAAAACCATTGCTATGAATCTGAAAAAGATTCTAGATGGACATTATAAAAGATGGTGTGAACAACTTCATAATACTTTATGGGCTTACCGTACAACAAGTAGAGAAACAACTGGTGAATCACCATTCCTTCTTACTTACGGAGCAGAAGCAGTTATTCCCACTGAAATCATTTTACCAACTACAAAGACAGAAGCTTGGGAAAAGAATTTAAACACAGATTTAATGGTTGAAAAATTAGATGATTTAGAAGAAAGAAGAGAAACTGTGCTCCAAAAAATGGAAAATTATCAAAGAAGGTTAGCCCGAGAGTACATCAAGAAAGTGAAATTGCGAAAATTTGTGAAAGGACAATATGTACTACGCCGAATCCCAGAATACCAAAAAAAAACAAAAAAGCAAAGAATTTCGCACCCACATGGGGAGGACCCTACATTATTCATGATATTGCGGGACAAGGATCATATCATCTACGGAATATGGACGGAGAAGTGTTACGGCATCCTTGGAATGCACAATACCTAAAGCCATAGTATCCATAAAAAATGAAAATGGATCATGCAACAACAACTTCAATACCACAAAATGTGATATCATATGTTATCACACCATATTACTTCATACTAGGTAAAGCAATTGCAATCTCTCTAGAAAAATCCATGTAGATGTCTATGAATGTGTGACCAATGGATATTTCGTAAGCAAGAGATGCCTAACATGACATTTTATTTATTGTGAAAATAGGTGTAATCTTTATACTACTTTCACAATTGGGACTACATTGTTAACTTCCTTTTGGCCAAGGTGAAGTTGATCGTGTAACTGTGCTCTCAAAGGTAACTCAAGGTATATTCTTATCTTGTAGTTTCTCAATTCACACTTATTGCAAGATTCAATTAAATGTTTATGTTTCTAAGATTAAAATACTAATATATATATATATATATATATATATGTTTAAAGTATTTCGCAGGTATTACATTCTACAAATCAAAAAGAAGCAAACATGCGCACCAAAAGATGAAAAGAAATTACTAAGGGGCAGCGAGACCGATACTTGGAGAAGGATGTTTTGGAACTTCTTTACGAAGATATTTCTTGGTAAATCCATCCTCTTCCACTCTATCTAAAATGTTATTAATTGTTTTAGCCACTCCTATAGCTTCTTCGGTTTTCAGCCAGATAGCTTTGGCCCGTGCAGTTCCAAGTTCAACATTTAACTGAGAAATTTGATTTGCAGCTTATTTTGGACGTTCATCCAATAAAGTAACCTGATTTTTCCAGTATTTTGTTCTCCCTTGCTCAGTAGTCAAATTCTGGACCGCATCATTAGCTCTGGAGGTCTCAAGCTTTAGATCTCCCTCAGTTTTATCAACCTTGATGTTTGCAAGTTTCAGCTGATTCTCAACTTCAACAATATTAGCATTTGCAAGCTTCAATTGTCCCTCAATTTCTTCTGTTTTGGTAGTTGCAAGCTAGAGCTTTCCTTCAACTTCTCCAACTCTAGATGTTGAAGTAGTGAGTTGTCCCCCAACTTCATTAACTGGTAAAGTCGCAATTCTGAGCTTTTCCTCGAAGCCTATAATATAATGTAAAATAAAAGATGTAATGAAAAAAGTTGTATGAAATCTCAATTATGCAATAAATAAGATACCTCTTGTGAGGGATTCAGAATTTTCTAGTTCATGAACTACTGCATCTCTGGACTCATCAAGGTATTCATATTCTTTTGAAAGTTTTTGATAATTATCTCTAAGGCGATAAAAATCTTGGCGGTATCGAACCAACTCTACCTGTTTCAATGCATCTTCGTGACGTAATTGATTCATCTCTTTTATGGGTTCTCTCGTTCTCTTTTGATAACGATAAATATCAACTTCATGTGAACGCTCAACTTCCAATAATCTAGATATCTTAGATCTAGCCTCTATCAACGCATTTGCCTTGGCATGAACATCCGCTACTGCATCATCTTTATCCTTAATAAGTTGGGCAACATAAGTAGAATACTGAGAATCATGAAACGACCCGGAAGAAGAAAATTCCGCAAGGATATTTTTGCGTTCTAAATAAAGTATGCAATTCTCATTTTCCATCTCTTCCACCCGCGCCCATGCTTTAGTAAGATTATCTTTAGTCCAAGAAAGAGCATCATCCAATTCATTATTATTATGACGCATATCTGAATCCAATAAACGATATTTTGTATACAATTCTTCATGCTGGACCTTTACACACTCCAAATCATCAAGCAGTGTGTTACATCTTTCTTTAACCTCCACGTTTTGTTTAAGACGCTTGTTTCTACTACGCATCATATTTATAAGTTCTAAACCCCCCGATGATTCCATAAAGTATACTTCTGAAAGAGATAACAATAAATTAGAAAATGAAATATAAAAAATTAAAAAATTAAACCTTGATTTTGGAAATCCAACAATTGCTGACGAAGAATCTCATTGTCTCGTTTCAATTCTGCACCTTGGACCACATCATTCTTCTGTGACAACTCTGCCCACAAGTTAGAGTTTTCTTTTTCAGTTTTAATCAATTTTTCCTCCACTTGCCTATATTTTGCTTCCATTTTAATCGACCGACCCATGTAGTACTTGTACCCAACGTAAGTAGTATTTTGACCACGGGCAACCTACAAAAAAAAAATTATTCAGTAAAAAATAATAATATAAATATACCTGCAACATGGCTTGTTGAGGGAAAGAATATGCCGCACCATCCGCAAGAGCAATCACATCAGAAAGGGAAAAAGGAAGATTAATATCAAAAGAAGAACGAACGGGTTCGCCTTGATTCTTTAACCAAGCTTTTTTCACTGACTCATAAGGAGCAGATCTCATACTCTCATGCAAAGACACCACTGCGGGAGTATCAGTCTCTATAGGTTTGAAATTATGCGGAACAAACAGTAAATCTTTCAACATGAACCAACGAAAAGTTTCTTCTTCTTTATCAATAAGGCTCTCATCTTCCATTATTCTTTTGCCTTTATCACTGTTTGAAGCACTTTCATTGACATTCTTGTGGGGACCATCAGTAACAGTTTTACCCCCATTACCACCTTCATTGGTGATGATAGTGGTAGTCACCTGTCGTTCTTCTTTATCAGATGAACCTCCTTCCTCGCTAACAAAGTGCACAACGAAATCATCTTCATATAAAGGAAGCGAGAATTGGGGAGGAACAAATGAAAATTGAGAAGCGGTAGATTGAGAAGCAGATGCACCCATACCCACACCACGATCCAAGGAGATAGACTGATTCATCAGTTTTGGTATCTCCCACGCCAACAGAAGAACTTACGAGCCCACCAGCAGACTGGCCCTCAAAACTCTTATGGAAATCTGTGGATTTGGAACCTAAGGACTTAATCAATATATCTTGCTCCTAGTCCGTTGATTGAAATATAATATTTTGGCCCTCATCACCTTTTTCAGATTCATCATCTCCAGAGCTCCCACCATCTTTTCTTTTAATATTTTTGAAGGAGTAGTAGTGTCACGAATTTCCCCTTCCTCAGGCTCAGTAGAAGTGCGAGATGTAGCTTTAATATTTTTATGACCCTATCAAACACACAAATAATGATCAAATCATTCAATAAATACAATCAAGATTATACAAATTCATTTAAGTAAACCATACCTTCTTTTCGCCAACAAAAATAACTTTTCGTTTCTTGCCCGCATCACTTTCAGAATCTCCTTCTACTCGAGGCTATACAAGACAACAACGGTTTAAATAAAATGGAAGCAGATATAAAAATTAAACAATAGAATCATACGTACCCTTTCATCATAATTGAAAGAAAAACCATCAAAATTTAATTGCCAGGGGCAATAATTTTGTGGACCAGAAGTAAGGTTTTGGACCAGAGTATCTTGCGTAAAGTCATAAATCCAGGGACCTTCGATTACCAGAGGGGTACGATACCACCTGAAATCATGGTCATCACAAATTTTTTCTTTCAAGGGCTTATATGTTCCAGGGATACACTTTGCCTTGGTACTATCAACTTCCCAAAGTAGACGAAAACCCTCACCACCTCTACGGCCCGGACCGATACTCCATTTCTTATAATTCTTCGCAACCAAAGCTTCAGTGCAAGTAGCGTGGAAATTTTCTACAGTATAATATTTACGCTCCGAAGGATTGGGAATATAACTTTTGAGATTTATTTCCCCTTTGCTACGTTTCTGACACTCATTTAACATGCACCACCAATTTCCATTATACTGAACAATGGAACGGCCCGCAAAATGAGTATCTCTTTTACTGCGACCCAAAAGAACTTTATATTGAAATAAGTCTCCACTCTTGTATAAGGGAAGTTTCTGGCCCGTATTTAATATGCCCGCATATATCAACAACTTATCCACGTTATACGGGAACTTCCGAATCATATCAAACCGTTATTTCATCACCTTCAACGAGTTCATAAAAGGAAACTTTGAAATCCATCAAATTATGCTCTCTCATAAACACTTCAAAGTCTTTATATCTGAAACCCAAACTATCACTGGCCCGCTTGTTCTTACGAGAAAAACTTTTTTTGGCCGCAGCAGTAGTAGCACTTGCAATATTCGATAAAGCCTGTGTGGGGTGAATCACATTAA
This sequence comes from Papaver californicum, assembly GCA_023531435.1. Taxonomy (NCBI): domain Eukaryota; kingdom Viridiplantae; phylum Streptophyta; class Magnoliopsida; order Ranunculales; family Papaveraceae; genus Papaver; species Papaver californicum. The sequence continues at coordinate 484,221 of JAJJMC010012356.1, read as the reverse complement.
GAGGCTGAGGATCTGAAGGACCAGATTTTCCTCTTGTCTTTGTTTTTTCCGCATAGTATCGAGATGTTTTCTTCTCTAAAGGCTGCTTACTTCGGTGAGAGTAATATTTCTCCAAAGGCTGCTTACTTTGGTACGGGTCAGATTTCTCTAAAGGATGCTTACTTTGGTGCGCGTCAGATTTCTCCAAAGGCTATTTACCTTAGTGCAGAACAGATTTCTCTAAAGGATGCTTACTTTGGTGCGCGTCATGACAGAATAAAATCTACATAATCAACAGAAACAATATTAGATTCAACTTCAACTTAGATAATCAACAGGGGCAAGGATGTAGATGAGAATAAATTAATCATGAACAAGATCAATCACGAACAATTTCACCAGCAAATATCAACCAGAAACCAGAAAATGAAGATAACATTCTTACCTACAGCAACGGAAGATTCAAAAAATTTATCAGAAAAAAGCTTGAAAATCAACAGTATCAATCATGGATTTTCCAAAACTATTATTGTTCATCATCAAAGTTCAAGTAGATAAAATCAACAGATTGAAGCTATGAATACTTCAGAATCATCACTATCATCATTTATTGTTTATTAACATTACTGTCATCATTTTTCAAACAAATCATAGAATCAAAGTTAGAATAAAACCAGAAAATGAAGATAAGATTCTTACCTGCAGCACTGGAAGAATCAAAAAAATTATTAGAAAAAAGCTTGAACTCAGGAAAAAAAGATTACCCAATCCCAATGAAAAGAAATCCTTGATTAAATTAAAAGATCGAGACAGAAATACTGAACTAATCAGATTCCAGGAATTAAGCAGAAGCTTTATAAAGAAGAAGACAAATGGGAAGAAATATAATAACTGAAGAATCTGATGAGACTTAACTTTATATAAGGATTTCGAAAAGCAAGCATCAGAAGAATAAAAACACATTAAATAGGGAAGATAAATTTTATTGAAGGCGGCGTGGAAATCAATAGGAACGTGATAATTTTCCTCCCAAATTCTACTTTCTATAGAATATAAAAGAAAAAGGGGAAAATTGTGATTACTAAATCTCTACCATACACATGTCGAGATTTTAAAATAAAATCATCATATTACAATAGCTGGAGAAGCACTAGATCAAGAAATAAAAGTCATTTTTCATATCTCGAAGAAAAATCGACAATTTAGATAAGTTCAACTGACAGTCAAAATAATTGGACAGATGGCGCAAAACTGACAGATGTCACATACCTGACATCTTTACTGCATGAGAGACACGTATAGATCATGCATACTTCGGGACAGGAGAAGTCAAAGTGTGATATGCAATTTCCCGTAGATTACATAATACATTTTTTGTGTGAAGAACACGTGTCATCCATACAGAGTGCGGGACAAGCATGATATTGATGGATTCAAAGCATGACACATCTTTACCGCATACCACGTGCCAAACATGCAACGACTCAAAAGATTATACGATCCACAACTCAATATACTCGCATCATAATTACAGGAATAATTATGTGGAAGAATCTAATTATTCAAGCCAAGAAGAAGGACCACAAGCCGAGAGGTTGATCTCCCACTGTGGTCGCCAATTGTTTAAGGGTAAAAACAAATGTACGGTAAAATCGTACTTTCAAGTAGGTTCGAGAGATCAAGCTCGAACAGGACGATCCTAAACCAAGAAATGACCGTTCACGTCTTGCTTTGATGGCAAAGGTGGAAAAGATTGGGTAGGTCTTAGGGGAGGGAAACAAAGAAGGTTGAGAAAATCTCAGTGTGATGAGTATTCGTAGTGTGTGATAAAGAATGGATTATCTCTGGGATGAATCGATAATTCTGTATATCTTAGTTTTCTCATATGTTGTTCCATCCTTTCAAGCAAATGAAGCCATCTATTTATATTTGGTGGAGACATATTGATTTATCATAAGTGGTGGAAGTTACAAAAGAAGTGGAGGAGTAACGATTGTGGAGATTGTAGTGGACTCGTGTCCGAAAAATAGGGAGGACTTATATGACCACTATTCCTCGTACTCAACTTCCTTGCAACCGTCCCACTACTTGTTACCTTCTTGTTCGTGGATGTGTTACCACAACGTATGATTGTCGTAGACCGCCAGACTAATACCCCAATGAGAATCCCCCCATGTATTGTGTTTGATATATCATGGAAATAGTGGAGTCGTGGACTATCAATTTTGATTAGGTCAGGTCAAGTCAATGACTTGCTTTGTAGGTACGGCAAGTTGGACAACTCACCAGCTTAATAATAAGATTGATTAGTGTTGAGTCTGGTATATTTGGTGGCTACGCACCATCATGGCATATTTTAATAACCAGATGTTAGCTTAGAAGTGACTTGGAATAAATCTGAAAGATGTTCAAAGGCAAAGTTGCTTAAAGGTTCTTAAGGACCAGTCATGGCACATTTAAAAATGAAGTTTGATAGATAGTCACATAGGGCTAGGCAAGCATTAGGCTAGCATCTGAAAGTATAACACGTCTCCAAGGGACTGGCCTAAATTAGGCAAACACTTTTGTTCTCATGAATATGGCACGTCCTCGAGGACGACCTAGTTAGCGCTTAGCGCAAAGGAAAGTGGCGCGTCCTCGAGGACGGCCTGGTTGGTGTTTGGCCCAAGGAAAGTGGCGCGTCCTCGAGGACGACCTGGTTGGCGTTTGGCGCAGGGAAAGTGGCGAGTCCTTGAGAACGAACTGGTTGGCGCTTGGCGTAGGGAAAGTGGCGCGTCCTTAAGGATGAACTGGTTGGCACTTGGCGCAAGGAAAGTGGCGCGACCTTGAGGACGGCCTGGTCATAGCTTGGCACAATGGAATATAGCGCGTTCTCGAGGACGGACTAGTTAGCACTTTTAGCGCTAGAGAATAGTGGTGCGTCCTTGAGGACGGCCTAGTTAGCGTTTTTGTTTGCCTAGGTGCTAGCGTAAAGGATCTAGGATTATCTTAATGCTAATACACATCATGTTCTTTTAGAGACATTGATCTTTGATTGTGACGCATTCAAGAGGAACATAGCGTATTTTATGGCACATCTTTGAGCATAACACTAAAGTGGCATATTTTTGTAAAGCCAGGACGGCAGATGTGCATTTAATACTAGTTCGAGGAATTCAACCGTGGAATTTATGCGACTCAACACTGGTTCAAATGGCATAAGTATTATGAGTATTGAGGAGGTTGCAAGGCCATTTTGGAATTCATGTATTTGTTTAGAGAAGACTCAAGTTGCTCTATACTGGTGGGCAATTCATCTAGGAGCTTGAGACTTATTACGTAGAGATTATAGACTATAGGATCAATATAGAATTCTTGTAGTTATTTGTGGAGACTGTATTCTTAATTCTCCTATGGAATACAAGCAGAAATACAGTATTTCGTATTCTGATGTGAAGCTGGAGATATGCGCCTAAATATGTGCAGACACTTTTATGTTTCTATAACTAGGAAGAAGGGCGATTTTACAATTCTGACCCTTGTCAAAAACCCACCATCTACACAACCATTCTCCAACTAAATATGTTTTTTCTTGCTCGTAATATATAAAATATCCCTTGATAATTACACTGGACATATACATTGTGTGCGTTACCTCATTGATGTTCTTGGAACATAATGTACATCGGATCATGACAATAGTCGTCAAAAGTGATACTGAATTCAATTTCTTTGGCTTAATTTTTTTTATTATTATCAAGGTATTTATTTCTATTAAGTTTTTTTTAAACAATGTAAGATCAATGTTGCTTGATAATCAGGTTGGAAATTCACATTGAGTGTGTCATCACATGTGAGTTTCTTGGAAAATACTAGACGACATAGTACGAAATTGTTTTATTGCCAAATATACACAACTTGTTTTCTGAACTGCATTACTAAAATCTATAGAATAATGTCTATAGAGCAATGTTAACTAAGAAAATCTTTTATTTATATCAATTGTTTCTGTTATCATCTTATATACATCATGCGATACAACCAAAATGCCAACCTTTTCTTTATTTGGTATTCTTGTATAAACTTTTCGCTAAACTCGTTATGAACCATTATTTCTTACAACTAGTTTATCTTTAACAATGCAGATGGTACTAGTTTATCCCAAGAAAAACCCTAATTTCAAATTTACAGGCTCTCTCTAACCTGGTAGTCGATTCGACCGTATATGCTAATAACTGACCCATGGTTTCAAACCCCGAAACCTTTCTCTCTTAATATCTAATTTTAGGGTTTCAGTTTGTGATTCTTTCTAAAGAAGAAGGGGGAAAATGTATATCAAGGAGATATGATAAGCGTCAATCGTGCTCGATGATCACAATTTTTATCTCTAATAATCAGTTGTCGTATATGGGAACCGATCCCACATCTAGATGGTTATAAACCAAATGCTTTACCATTTGAGCTTATAAAACACTAATAACTCAGATTTACGAACATTTAACAGTTTTATTAAATGAACAATGCACAAAAATACAAGCTATAATCCATTTATCCCATATCGTTTTTATCTAATTCAAACATGTATAGGTAGGATACTAGTAAACAACTTCTCTCTTCTCCGGAATAATGTTTTTTTTTTCTTCAAAAAACTCTAAACTTCAAAAGTAATAGAGTAAAGTCTGTTGGGATCCCCTTCAAAGATATGGCAGAGTATTGGCAAGCAGCAATGGAGTTCGGAGATTACAGGATTTGTTAATTAGGCCCCTACTCAGTTTTTGTTTATTATCTTATTGTGCATTGAGGGTTTTTAGGTTAATTTTACGACTTAATTTGTTATTGCTTGTAATTACTAAATCTCTACACTACACATGTCGATATTTTAAAATAAAATCATCAGATTATGATAGCTCGAGAAGTACCAGATCAAGACCTAAAAGTCATTTTTCATATCTCGAAGAAAAATCGACAGTTCAGATAAGTTCAACTGACAATCAAAACAATATGACAGATGGTGCAAAACTGACAGAAGCAAGACAAATATCACAGACCTGACATCTTTACTGCATGAGAGACATGTATCGATCATGCATACTGCGGGACAAGAGAAGTCAAAGTGTGATATGCAATTTTCCGTAGATTACATAATACATTTGTTGTGTGAAGAGCACATGTCAACCATACAGAGTGCGGGACAAGCATGATATGGATGGATTCAAAGCATGACACATCTTTCCCGCATACCATGTGCCAAACATGCAACAACTCATAAAAGATTATACGATCAACAACTCAATATACTCGCACCATAATTACATGAATAATTGTGTGTAAGAATCTAATTAGTCAAGTCAAGAAGAAGGACCGCAAGGGGGTGCAATTCGCCCAACATATGATCGGATAAATTAAAGAAGACCTGCATCGTGTCCTGCAAAATATGCAAAAAGTGTGCTAGACAAATAACTTAAGAGGGTTAAGATAAGATCAAATAGCTGGACAGATAAGATTTTATGGGACCCTTATAAAACACTATAAATACTGGGCTCTAAAACTGAACAAGGGGTCATAAAAATATTAAAAAAAGAAGATTGGCTAAGAGAATAAAAGAGTAACCAGACTAAGAAAAAATTACAATTAGATGAGGCTCAATATATTGTTTGATCATCATATGTAATCATTCAAAACTTCAATAAACAATCTATTTGCACAAATCTTTTTGTTAATAATTCAATCAGGTTTATACAATCTTTTAAATAATTGATTCATTTGATTGTATTGATTCATTTGATTGTGTTACCATATTTTCAGTAACTACATTGCTAATGTTCTTCTTGTTTTAGGTCATTAAAAATTAGAAACTAAAAACAACAAAGAACATAACTAAGGAAATCAAAAGTAAATTTACTAAATATCAAAAAATATCAATGGTTTCATCAAAACAAGATAAAAGATATAAATTTAAACTTAAGGGACGGTGCAGGTTCTTTTCTCGGCTTAGCTGCTATCTTATGGTTTCTAGTTTTTCTTCATGGCTGAAGAGGATCGATAATGACAGTAAACCCCATAGTTCCAGGATTTTCCAACATCTGCAATGGGAATGCTTCAAGTAAGGCTTCCATATAAGGATTAGGAATCTGGTAATAAACCCGATGTAGTCGATCTCTTAGACACTGATAAACAAAAAATCTCTCATATTTTCTTTGATCATAATCCATTCTTTTTTATTTTGGAAGAGATGGGGATTCAAAATAACTCTCAAATCCTGGTTAAAGGGGAATCTTCGGGTCGTCTTCAGGATGTATTTTCTGGATGTGTTATTACTGCAAGGCCGAATTTCTCTTTTGAAAAGGCGGATGCACATTTTAGTTTCTCAAATGAGGAAATTAGTGAAGAAGAGGAATTTTATATTCCAACAAAACTGTTGAATCAAATTGCGGTTCAGAAAGGTTCATTTCATATCTTTTTTTATAATTCGCCAGGTCCAATTGAAAAAGGGAGTTCATAGGGATCTAATTCTATTAAACATGTAGAGGTGGATGAGGCGGTTTTGAATTTGAATGAGTATGGATCGTTTTTGAGTGTGGGGGTAGAGATAGGGGATAAACCTGTAACAAATCCTGTTGAAGGAACTCCATGTTCTAAAACTGCCATTGCTGCTGAAAAAGAAACTATTGGAAAAGAGAAGGGGATCCAGGTTAGTACTAAAATCTGTTATTAAATTTCAATAGTTCATAATTTAGTCTTGTTACAATAATATCTAACTTAAATAGAATAGATTTTCCCTAATATATTACACTCCATAAGAACAAATCTAATTAGCATCAAACAATACTACCTCCGTTTCAGCAAAAGTGTTACAATCACTTTTTCATTTTGGCCTATTTTTAGGCTAAAATGAAACAATGATAGTAACATTTTTGTTGAAACGGAAGGAGTATTAAATATGCTAGTGTAAAGATAATATATTAGAATTTGCATACAAAGTAGCTTAAAACATAATTATTCAGATTGAATTCAACTAGATCAAATATCCTTTATCTAATAAACCCTTGGAAATTTTAAAATTTTATAAAAAATTCTGGCTTGGAATGTCCAGGGATGTGGATCAAAAAAAAACAAAACAACATTTCAAAATGTTGATTGAATCTGAAAATCCGGATATTGTCTTCTTATCTGAGATTAAAAAGCAAAAACATGAGGTAAAGAAGTTCCTATCTGACTTTCCTAATACTTTTATTGTTGACCCAATAGGCATAGCAGGTGGACTGGCTATGGCCTGGGTAGATGGGTTCAAATTTTATATTGTTCATCATAACCATAATATGATTAATGTACTGATAAAAACAAATTTTGCTGAAGAGGAAAGAATCTTGACATGCTTCTATGGATCTCCTTATAAGGATAAGAAGCTTGGATCATGGGACTCCCTAAAAGAGATATCATCTAAGATAATTTTTTTAAAAATGGCTTGACTAGTAATAGGTGATTGTAATCAAATTCTTAATAAGGAGGATAAGCAGGGAGGTTTACCTTTCATTGAAAGCGAGGCTGAACCTTTTAATATTGTTTTGCAAATAGATGCTCTAGAGGATATTGGATTCCAAGGGCTATCCTTTACTTGGAATAATCAGAGGGAGGGTATAGAGAATATATATGAAAGGTTGGACAACGCTTTTGAAAATGTAGTTTGGCAAAGCTGTTTTCTAGACCTTTCAGTAAGAAATCTGGTACCTTTAGGCTCTGATCATAGTCTTTTAGTCCTTCTTACAGAATCTTCAAAAGGAATTTATGAGACAGACTCTTTTAAATTTTATGAAACTTAATTAAAGGCTTGCATTGATCTGATTCATTCATGTTGGGAACTAGATACTTCAAACCCTACTGAAACTTTAATAAAAAACTTAGAACTTCTAGGGAGTGAGTTACTGTTCTGGAACAAAAATGTGTTTGGATGCTAATTTTTTTTTTTAATAACTGCTAAAGGAAATTGAAAAACTAAGTAAACAAAAACTAAACGGTTTTATTCAAAACAAAAAAAACTAAAATTCCAAAAACTTGAAGAACTTTATGATGTTGAAGAACAAATCCAAAAGGAACTTTCAAGAGATAATATTATAAACTTAGGGGAAAGGAATACAAGGTACTTTCATATAAAAACCCTTAAGGGAATAAAATGAAATAAAATATATTGTTTACTCAACAAAAAACATGAAGAATGTTTTAAAATAAAAAAAAAAAACAAATTCTAAAAGTTTACTTTGAGAATAGTTTTAAAAATGTTCCTGCATCTGAGGATGAGGAAATTTTCAAGAATCTGTCGGTAGGAATCATAGAGACTGGCAATGAAAGTCTTATGAGATTTCCTAGTGCAGATGAAATTTGGGATATAGTTAAAGGTATGAAACCTAATAAGTCGTTGGGACCTGATGGTTTCCCAGTGTGTGTTTTAAAACATAACTGGAGTCTAGTTGGACCTCAACTAGTGGCAATGATTCAGGAATTCTGGATCTAAAAAAAAATGAACCCTGATTTAAACAAAACATTTTTTTTCTTAATTCAAAAAACTAAGCAACCAAAAACCCCATCTGATTTTAGACCAATTGGGCTTTGTAATATACCTTAAAAATTATTTAAAAACTTCTAGCTACTAGAATGAAACCTCTATTGGATAAATTAATCTCACTTTTTCAATATGTTTTCTTATCAGGGAGACAAGTTTCTGATAATATAATTATAGCACATGAACTGATTTATACTCTAAATAGAAAGCAAACTAAAATATGAGGAATGGGAGTTAAAAAATTGACATGTCTAAAGCATTTGATAGGGTAAACTGGGATTTCTTAATAAAAGCAATGCAGAATATGGGTTCTGTAATGACAGGTGTGAATTAATCATGAAGTGCATATCAACATCTTTTATTGCAGTTTTGTTAAATGGAAAGCCTGGTACTTTTTTCAAACCAAGAAGAGGATTAAGACAGGGGGATCCTATATCCCCTATCTATTCCTCATATGCATGGAGGTATTCTCTAGTATTTTAATAAAAATCAAACAACAAAGTATCTTCAAGGAATTAAGATAAGCAAAGGTAGTGAACCTTTCAACCATATGTTGTTTGCAGATGATTGTCTAATTTTCACAAAAGCTAACATGCAGAGCTGTAAAACTCTGCTAAATATATTATAACAGTTTGGTAATTGCTGTGGACATATGGTAAATTTTAAAAAGTCATCCCTCTTCTTTAGTAAAAAAATGCATCCAAAACTAAAAGAAATTATGTCAAAACTTCTAAAAATAAAAAACACCGACTTAAAAGACTCTTATTTGAGAATGCCCTTTTTTATTGATAAATATAAGGTAAAAACCTTTGATAGCATAATTCAAAAGATGGAAGAAAGAGTAAAAGAATGGAAAAGTAAACTCATTAACCAACCAAGCAAGCTGGTATTGAACAAATTAGTTTTGGGAACCCTGCCTAATTATCAAATGGGATGTTTTAAAATGCCTAAAAAAACCATAAACAAAATAAATTCAATTCAAAGAGATTATTGGTGGGGAAAGGAAACTAATTCTAAAGGAGACTATGATGGGATTTTAATTATACCGCAAGAGCACGGTTGTCGATGAGACAGTATGCAAGCACGGTTCGTTCCACGTGGATTTCAGAATTGCAATTTTTAGTTTTTGATTAATTAATGTGCTAAAACAAAGAAAATATTTTTGGGATGATTTTTATGAATTTAATTAAATAATAAAATAACTAAATTAACTAACCAGGAAGATAAATGTCTATGGTTTTGGATTCCACTACTTTTGATGTTTGTACAATTATCAATTTAATTTCTTAAATATACTCTCAAATTACTCAAAGCAATTTTGAACCCAATCTCATGTTTTGGAAAATATAACGTTTAAAATTAAGTATACGACTCTTGTCATCTCACAAAGATATAATCTACTTCGCTTATAAAAGATCAACAACTTAAAGACTATTCAGAACAATTTAATCGAAGCATATTTAGAAGAGAAATTATTAGTCATGAATAGCACAAATAATAGAGTAGATATATCAAAGAAATTAAATATTAAAAATACTCATCAAAACTAGCTTCATCCTCTACCTTAGAAAAGAGAATTAGTTACTCATAGCAAGAAGAACGAAAGAAAATTGATTAATCATTAGATTTATTAACGTGGAAAAATTTATAATTTTCTTTCTTTTTCTCTCTATCGAATTAACGACAGAGTTCTAATGCAGTGAATAAAGAACGGCTCTTGTTCGCAGCTGAATAGAATGCTTCCTGGTGCCTCAAAGAATTCTTGTGTCTAAAACCTAGAAACTTTCGCTTATACTATTCAAATTGTTATGAAATCTGTTGATTTTGAAAGAATAGGCAACGTGTTTAGCGACAGTTTTGGTATGTGTTATAGTCTTCTTCTTCTTCTTCTTCCTCTTCATCCTGAACGTGCAAAATATGATATTTTTTATCTGATTTTTAGCACAACTCGATCCTGGCAGAAGCCAACCTCCCTCAATCTCTTCCTCTCATCTGCTATTTATATCATAGCATCCATAACACTCCAAATCTCGTGAATGTCTTCTCATTAATGAGAATCAAATCTTGGCAGATCGGTGATTGATTTTATTTCCTCTTCCAACTGATTTTGTTCCATTTTTTAAACCCAAGAATAGTACGATGTTGCCTTGTTTGATTCTCCAATATTCTTATACGGTAACACAAATCAGATGAGATTGGGAAGAAAATCTCCCGTGAAAATATTTTCTATCCTTTAGTTTTTGACATGAGCGAATCTTTCACGTGTGAAAGATTTCCTTCCTTATTTTGAGTCCTCAAATGGTGTACATCTCTTACAAATATGGCAAGAAAATATCTTGTCTTAAAGCTCTTCAAAAAGAACTCGATTGTATTTGTGTTTCGCTGTTTGAGAGAAAGATTTTTCTTGCCGCTAAAATTTAAATTTTGAAATGGGAGAGATGGGTGCCTTTATCAATGGAGATGCCCTTATCATATTTGATGGCAACTTTAACACTTTTAAAGCCAATTTCTCCATCATTGTTTATTCTTTAAAAATACCTAAAAACAAAACAATTAACCAAATTAGTACAAAATAAATACTAACAATATATATTATCGGGACTATTAAAGACACAAATATGTGTCTATCAAATACCCCCAAACCTATATTTTGCTAGTCCTCTAGCAAATTCAATCTAAAAAATAAAGATCTAACTCACTTTCTCAGGAATCGCGACTACACTTAGCATGTGTAACAAGCCTTTAAACCCCTAAGTGGCCTTAGAGGACGAGTTATGTCTCGTGAGGGTTTACAAGAGGTATACCCATAAAACCTTTACTCCAACTCCTAGCTACATGTGAACGATTGAGGATAGATACTAAATAAGCTATTTAGTTGGCGTACTAAATTCTTTGGATATAAGAATCATTACCGTATATAAATCCAACTGTTGTGCACGAGTTTGCCCTCAGCATACTAAAATTCATATAAGAATGCAAAACTCTACTCAGATAGTCGTATAATGGCCCACGATACTTAGAATCTATCAAATTTCAATCACATGAATAGACTTAGAAGATGGATATTGAGATAATGAAGTTTGCACATGTTGACTAAGGTGAACGGTGCTCATAATATTTGTTTAACAGTCTGGCTAGGATGCTCCTATTTGATTTTTTTTTTTTGATGAATACAATACAAAATGTGAAAAAAAATTGCCATTGGAGAAGGATTTTGAAACTTGATTCTTCATAACTGTTGGTAACACAAATCTTCATAATTTTATTATATTCTTCAATCACTTGTTGTCTTCATTTTGCAGTTCTTCTTCTTCATGGCTTCTTTATTGAATTGACTACAGAAATTTAATGAAAATAAAATAATTATATCTGGTTTTTTTTCAATCGTTCTAATGCATCCAAGCTACGACCTTATGGAAATACTAGGGCCCCACAAAATCACTTAGAGAAGCAAAAATTACAAAAATAAAAACAGAAAGTGATATGGTTGTGATGATTCTGAGATATGGGGACGACAATCATGTTATTTCTAACACCTGAATTGTGCATTCAAATATGAATAAACCAATTTTTGGGCACGCCAATTCCTACAGCCAAGAGTTTTGTTTCCATCTACCTAGATTGGTTAGTGTCATCATGAATTGTTCACAAGTTTCTAGATTTTGGAGTTTTTGGTACAACTAAAAATTTCTCCCTTACCCCCAAACTTAAACTGAACATAGTCCTCGATGTGTTAAAGATATATGAATGAAATCATGAACAAAGAGAAACGAACAAAGTAAAAGAGATATAGAAAGATATTACCATCACCGTGTACCATAAGAATATGGGTTGCCTCCCATAGAGCGCTAAGTTTAAAGTCTCCAGCCAGACCAAGAAAGGATTAGTCACAACTTACGAATCATATAATAATAATCAAAATAATTGCGGATCCTCAATATGATTTAACTCACAAAGTTGACCATAATGGAATACATTCTCATGAAAATATGTTAATTTAGGTTTCCTAAAATAATTAGGCTCAATTCCAAAAAAATATATGATGACACATTACAAATAGTGGTCTTCCCACATTTGGTAAATAAAATTTTGGTGGGACAACAAAGTCAATTATGGTATCTTGGCCTGGATAAACCACATCAACAGGATATGGGTTTCTAACACATGAATTTCATTTTGGACAAAATCAAGTTCAAGAAAACGTGTATGAAGATAATCACGTAAGATGTTAGAGGCACAAACGTCAAGTCCCAAGTGTGGGACTTTTCTAAGGGTCAAAGGATTATCGTGGGGAGAATAATATTCACCTCCAAAACTAGAGTGGTCAATGTCCTTGGACAAACTACTCCCAATTTCCTTAATTTCTAAATTACCAGATTTAGGAAAATGATCAATTAATTCTTCTAAGTTATAATCAAATGTGGTACCTTCACTCACATTTAAATTCTCTATGAGTCTATCGTCTTTGTTTAAGACTATTTTTCCCGAATCTTTAGACTCTAAAACACTAGTCTAGGGATAAACTCGTTCCTCTAAACCATCATCGTCTTCATAATAACTGGGAAATATTTCACCGTCTATAACAATGGCATCTCTAGTTAAATCTTTTTCCTATTGAATAGGTGAATAATCATCAACACTATTAGGATTGGAACTAAAAACATCATTATTATCATGAAGCTCAATTGTTGTAAAAATTTCCTAATCATTATGACTACAAACTTCGAACTCTTCATCAATACTATCCTCATCCTCATAATAATATGAAGATGGTTGAACCTTATCTAAACAAGTAGTGTTTTCAATTCTAACCTCGCTCTCTAAATTAGGTAAATATTTATCATTAGTATCAGGGCTAAAATTGGAAATATTATTTCGGCAATTAAGTCCATTTTGAGCAATAATAGCAGCTAATCGTTATTCTTCTTCAATATCATCTAAACTTGTTTTAAGTTCACAAAGAGCAGTACTCATAGATGCAAATATTTATGTCCTTTCTAAGCAATACTTCCATTCAGTTTCAGCCAATCGATTTAGTTTATTATTCAAAAAGCATAAGAAGACTCAAGAATTTTTGAAGTTTCCATGAAGCGCCGAAGGGACTCTTCTACATATGGAATTTCATAAGAAGAATTATGTGGCAACTGTTTGACTAAATCATCCTATGTGACTCTTCATAAAAAATATTCATTATTATGTCAGATTTACGTGAACTTTCAGCCAACCTCTTGAGCGAATCTTCTAAAGAAAGACTTTGATCATAAGAAGTATTTTGTTGCAACTGCTTCATTAAATCCTCCAAAGATGGAGAATAAACATTTTGCTCATGATATTGCTCGTTTACCCGTTCGTACGATTGGTGAGCATGCGATGGGATCACTATGGTATGAACCATAACCTTCAGAAGGTTGGTAGTGGTCCCAAGTACTATCCACACTATGGTCATAGTAAAGGTAATGTCCATTTTGAAATTCGGATCGATATTCATTATATTGGTCCTCATAATACCAGTTTGACATTTTATTTTATTTTTTAATTTGTGCATGTGCAAATGCAGGTTTGACTAAAATAGGTAAGCTCATGATACCTTAGCAAAATATACCTACAGTCAAAGACTGGTCAAAGGTACGAGGCTAAAGCTTGTGGAATTTCGGCTGGTAACTCCCATAAGGCCAACAACACGGGTTCAACGTACTTTTCCATGGGTTTTCCTAAACTCGGTAGTCTGACGATGCAGTTGGTGTGTGCACGTGTTTTTTTATATACAAAATAAAATAAAATTTAAAAGATATACAAATTGTTTCTAAAAATAAATAATGAAAAATCTAAGAACTAATGAAAAAAAAAAGGTTTTATTACTTACCTTTTTTTTGTAGGCAATTTCCACAATTGATGTAAAAGATCACCTGCACATCAAAGCTAAGAAAAATACCCAAATAAAATCTAAAATCTAAAATAAAAATAAAAATAAAAATTCTAAATTAATTAGCACAAAACTAAAGAAAAATTAAAAATCATAATTTCTCAATCCTCGACAGCGGCGCCAAAAACTTGATGGGATTTTAATTATACTGCAAGAGCACGGTTGTCGATGAGACATTATGTAAGCACGGTTCGTTCCACAGAAATTTAAAAATTGCAATTATCAGTTTTTCATTAATTAATGTGCTAAAACTAAGAAAATATTTTTGGGATGATCTTTATGAATTTAATTAAACAATAAAATAACTATACAAATTAACAAGCCAGGAAGATAAGGGTCTAGGATGTTGGATTCCACTGTTTTTGATGTTTGTATAATTAACAATTTAATTTCTTAAATTTTCTCTCAAACTACTCAAATCAATTTTGAACCCAATCTCATGTTTGGGAAATATAACGTTTAAAATTAAGTATACGAGTTTTGTCATCTCACAAAGATATAATCTCCTTCGCTTATGAAAGATCAACAACCTAAGGACTATTCAGAACAATTTAATCGAAGCATATTTAGAAGATAAATTATTAGTCATGAATAGCACAAATAATAGAATAAATATATCAAAGAAATTAAATATTAAAAATACTCATCAAAACTAGCTTCATCCTCTACCCTAGAAAAGAGAATTAGTTACTCATAGCAAGAAGAACGAAAGAAAATTGATTAATCATTTGATTTATTAAAACGTGGAAAAACTTACAATTTTCTTTTTTTTTCTCTCTATCGAATTAACTACAAAGTTCAAATGCAGTGAATAAAGAACGGTTCTTGTTCGCAGCTGAATAAGAACCGTTCTTGGTGCCTCAAAGAATTCTTGTGCCTAAAACCGAGAAATTGTCGCTTATACTATTCAAGAAACTGTTGCGAAAGCTGTTGATTTTGAAAGACTAGGCAACGTGTTTAGCGACAATTTTGGTATGTGTTTTAGTCTTCTTCTTCCTCTTCTTCCTAAACGTGCAAAATCTAATTTTTTTGTTCTGATTTTTGGCACAACTCGATCCTGGCAGAAGCCAACCTCCCTCAATCTCTTCCTCTCGTCTGCTATTTATACATAGCATCCATAACACTCCAAATCTCGTGAATATCTTCTCATTAATGAGAATCAAATCTTGGCAGATCGGTGATTGATTTTATTTCCTCTTCCAACTGATTTTGTTCCATTTTTTAAACCCAAGAATAGTACGATGTTGCCTTGTTTGATTCTCCAATATTTTTATACGGTAACACAAATCAGATGAGATTGGGAAGAAAATCTCCCGTGAAAATATTTTTTATCCTTTAGCTTTTGACGTGAGCGAATCTTTCACGCGCGAAAGATTTCCTTCCTTATTTTGAGTCTTTAGATGGTGTACATCTCTTACAAATATGGCAAGAAAATATCTTGTCTTAAATCTCTCCAAAAAGAACTCGATTGTATTTGTGTTTCTCTGTTTGATAGAAATACTTTTCTTGCCGCCAAAATTTAAATTTGAAATGGGAGAGATGGGTGCCTTTAACACTTTTAAAGCCAATTTCTCCACCATTGTTTATTCTTCAAAAATACCTAAAGACAAAACAATTAACCAAATTAGTAAAAAATAAAATACTAACAATATATATTATTAACGTAGCGGAAGGGTATAAGATGGATCAAAGATCCAATAAAAACTAGTGTGAAATCAATAGATTCACAAAAGCAATAGCAAAACTAGAAAATAATAACTTAGAAAATAACTTTCATAAATCAAGTATTAATGTTGGATGAAAGAATTCTACAATGCTAGGCCTTTTATATAGGCTATACTATTTCCTAAAAGCATTATAACTAGAAAAAGGAAATAACTATAAAAAAGAAATAAAAATAAATTAGGAAACCAATTAGAACTAGAAAAAAGAAAGTGGTTGAACTAGGAAAGGGAAAGAGGTTTGACTCATGTCAAACATGGGTAACTTGGTTAGATAGATGTCCTACATAAGGCCCCCCTTCTTGAAGAGAACTCGACCCCGAGTTCGGTGTTGGAAGAGAAACATCATCGCCGGGGAAATAAGGGAAGATATCATTAACGTTGAATGTGGATGAGATGTTCATATTAGCTGGGAGGTCAACAACATAAGCATTGTCGTTGATCTTCTTAAAAACGCGTATAGGCCCAATCTTCTTGTACTTTGTCTTGTTGTAGGTATTAGTAATAAAATGATCCTTTCTTAAATATACCATAATAAGATCACCAACGTCATAAGACCGAAAACGACGACGACGATCAGCTTCCAAGTTTTTCTTTACTGTATCATGTAGCACTTGTAGAGACTCGATCATGTGATCATCCACAACATTGGAACTAGGAACAGATGGTAAAAAGGCTAGATCAAATGTGTGGTTAGGAATCTTGGAGTAAACAATTTAAAAAGGTGCATAACCAGTAGACCGATTAGGAACTGAATTGTAGGCAAACTCATCTTGAGCGAGAGCTAAATCCCATTTTCGTGGCTTATCCCCAGATAAGCAACGAATAAGATTCCCTAAGGAAGGGTTCACTACTTCAGTTTTTCCATCAGTTTGAGGATGAGCAGTCCTACTATTAAACTGCAGTTTGGTTTGGAGACGAGTCCAAAGAGTCTTCCAAAACCAACTTAAGAATTTAGTGTCTCGATCAGAAGTAATGGTCTTGGGACTTCCATGTAAACGAACGATCTCACGGAAGAAAAGATTTGATGTAGTCATGGCATCCATAGTTTTCTTGCAAGCAATAAAGTGTGCCATCTTTGAAAATCGATCAACTACCAGAAAAACAGAATCATGAGCTCTTTGAGTTCTTGGTAACCCTAGTACAAAGTACATTAATAAATCCTCCCAAGTAGCATCCAGAACTAGAATAGAAATACATAAACATGTATTTTGTGTGTGTCCTTTACTTCGTTGACAAATCATACAACGTCGCACAAAATTATTAACATCTTTTTTGAGAAAATTCCAAAAGTAACGATCTTCCATAAGAGAATCAGTCTTATCTCGAGCGAAATGGCTAGAAAGACCACTACCGTGTAACTCTTTAATAAGATGCTCACGAATGGAACCATCAGGAATGCATAAACGATTTCCTTTAAAAAGAAACCCATTATGTACACCAAAATTGCCAGTACCTTGTTATGCGGAGGAACATTTCTGCCATAATGTGGAAAAGTATGGATCAGCAGGATACAGATCCTTAAGGGAGTCAATGGCAATTACTTCAGCACGTATATTAATAAGAGTAATTCTCGAGCGTTATGATTAGTAAAACGACTAAGTGCATCAGCCACCTTACTGTTCAAACCAGACTTGTGTTGAATAGAGAATGTATATTCTTGCAAGGAAAAAATCCAACCCGCATGGATTCGATTGGATGGTGATTGATTCTGAATGTACTTGAGGGCTTGATGATCTGTGCACAAGACAAACTCCTTACGTATTAAGTAATGTCTCCATTTCCGTAGTGCACGAATCACGGCGTAGAATTCTAACTCATAGGTAGACCACTTTTGACGAGCTTCCGTGAGTTTTTCACTAAGAAATTCAATAGGTTTACCTTCTTGAGAAAAAATAGCACCAACTTCTAACATGGAAGCATCAGAATGTACCTCAAAAAGCTTGTCAAAATCAGGTAATGCAAGGATAGGAGCAGAAGTGAGCCTTTGTTTTAGCAATTGAAAGCTTGATTCGGCTTCAACAGTCCATAAGAAATGTTTATCCTTCCAACTGTCAGTAATATGAGCTGCGATTGAGCCGAAATCTCTGATAAATCGATGGTAAAAGGAATCTAAACCATGAAAACTACGAGCTTCGGACGTTGTCTTTGGAGTAGGCCAATCCCGAATAGCTGTAATTTTAGAATCATCTACTTGAATACCGTCGGCAGAAACAACGTAGCCCAAAAACAGAATCTTAGGGGTGAAAAAGTGGTACTTCTTGAGATTGATAAATAACTCATTCTCTCGGAGAGCATTGAAAATATCCCACAAGTTAGAACGATATTCCTCTTCAGATTTCGAATAAATAGGGATATCATCAAAATCAACCACAACAAACTTACTAATAAAAGGTTGTAGGACTTGATTCATAAGCCTCATGAACGTAGTTGGAGCATTAGACAAACCAAAGGGCATAACAAGCCATTCGAAGAGACCATCTTTTGTTTTAAATGCAGTCTTCCATTCATCTCCAGGTCGAATTCTGATTTGATAATATCCACTTTTTTAAGATCAATTTTGGAAAATATCTTTGAACCCAAGAGCATGTCAAGCATATCATCCAATCTTGGAATAGGGAAACGATAAAATATTGTGATCTTATTAACAGCTCTACTATCAATACACATACACCGAGTTCCATCCTTTTTAGGCACAAGAAGAGCGGGAACATCACATGGGCTCAAACTAGGTTATATAAAACCTTTGGACAACAGTTCATCTACTTGACCTCGAAGTATATCATGTTCCTTAGGGCTCATAAAGTAGTGGGGAAGGTTAGGCAAACTTGCACCAGGTATGAGATCTATTTGATGTTGAATATTTCTCATAGGTGGAAAAGAATTGGGCATATCAGATGGCAAAACACATGCAAGCTCATGCAATAAGGACTGCACTTGTGTAGGAATAAATATAGAAGGGTCAGGAGTATAAGGTTGTACAACTAAAACATATAGGGTACCTGATTCTTGTGCATCAACCATGATATCCGGCGAAACCAACATTGTAGTATCTTCTTGTTTTAGAGTAGGCTTAGGTTTCGCATAAGATGGGTGCAATATGACATTTTTACCAGTGTAGATGAATGAATATGTATTAGCCTTACCATGATAAGTGATATCTATGTCATATAGCCATAGGCGACCAAGCAATATGTGGCAAGCAGTAATATCTACAATATCACAAACTACTGTCTCATTGTATATCCCTATTTTGAAAGACACAAGGCATTGAGAATCTATGTTCTTTTTGTTGTTATCATCGACCCAACCAATAGAGTATGGTTTAGGGTGTGGATGAGTAGATAGTTGCAACTTATCCACCAATCTTGAAGAAATAATATTTTGACAACTACCACTGCCAATGATCATATCACATACTTTGTCTTGCACACGGCATTGAATGCGGAATAGACGATTACGAGTTGGAGAGTCTACATGAGGTATAGACAACATATTTCAAATAACATAAGAGACATATTCACCTTCCTCCTCATATGTATTAAAATATTTAAAATTCTCACCTAATTTTTCAGCTTCTTCCTCATTAGCAATCTCTTCATCAGTCATCAATGTACACCCACTTCTACATTGATTTGATGTGTGTCCTGGTTGTTTACACCTATAACACTTGTTTTCAGTTGGGTATGCATAAGGGTTTTGAGGTTTTGATCTATTGGTCTGGGCATTACTAGGTTGGGGTTGAGGTGGTGGGGGATGAGTGGTAGGTAGGGTTTGGGAAGGGAATTATTGGGTGGTTGTAGGGGTAAGAGAAGTACGGGACTGGTATGGAGAAGGTTGTTTCTGGGTAGAAATTTTTTGGAACGAGGGTTTTCTAGGGTTAGAGAATGAGGATTTTGGGTGTAGTTTTGGCGAAAGCATAAAAGATTCTATTTTAAAAGCATTATTAATAACGGCATGAAGGGGAGTTTATTGTTGAGTAGCTAACCTTTCTTGAATACTCCAATTAAGACCATTGATGAAACGTCTGATTGTTTGATCAACCGTCTCATTCAGCTGATTCCGAGACAACAAACGAGAAAATTCAGTCACATACTCTTGTACCGAGTGGTTACCTTGGCGAGTTTTGCAAGTTGATGAACAAGGTTTGTATGTATTCCAGGGGCAGAAATCTCTTCTTCAACAATTGTTTCATGGCTGGCCATAATCGAACTTTTCGGAATCCTTTGTTGGATCGTTCTAGTTGAAGATGATCCTACCATGAGGAGGCTGGTCCCGCAATTTTGAAAGCAACAAACTCTACGTGTTATTCTTCCGGTATGCGCATATACGCAAGGAAATGATCAACCGTACACAACCAATCTAGGAAATCTTTAATGTGTAGGAGTCCATCAAATGGAGTTATATTAGCCTTGGGACGATAAGTTTGTGGATTTCCAAGGTTTATTTGATGGCGTGGTGGTGGAGGATAATAATATAGCTCATAATCTTCTACATCAATGGTTTGCTTTTTAGAAAAGTTTTGTGCGAGTTCGAGGGAGTAGAATAAGGGTCAAAATCTTCGAAGGACTCATATTGTGGGGTTGTGTAAGGTGGAGTAGTGTATAAGGGATAGTAATATTTTTTATTTAGGAAGGTATCATGGCTATAAGAAGGTTGGGAAATGGCTGGGGGGGAGGGGGTGGGGTGGTTAGAATATGAGTGGTGGTCTTGAGAGGGGTGGAAGTATGGTGGTGGACGGGTTAAGGTTGAGTCTTAGGATTTTCTTCGATTATCTTCTTTCCTTCTTGCGCCTTAAAAGTAGTAGATAACCACTCTTTGAAATCATCAAATCGTTTATCTATCTCTGTGTTCAACTCCTTTGTTAGATTGATTGCCAATACTTGCATCTCGGTTTCTATGTATTTCTTCAAAACGGTCTTCAACTTTTCAATCTTCTTATCAGCCATTTTTATGGAGGCTCTCAATCGAGGCTCTGATACCACTTAACGTAGCGGAAGCGTATAAGTTGGATCAAAGATCCAATAAATAATGAAAACTAGTGTGAAATCAATAGATTTACAAAAGCAATAGCAAAACTAGAAATTAACTTTCATAAATCAAGTATTAATATTGGATGATAGAATTTTACAATACTAGGCCTTCTTATATAGGCTTCACTATTTCCTAAAAGCATTATAACTAGAAAAAAGAAATCAAAATAAACTAGGAAACCAACTAGAACTAGAAAAAGGAAAGTGGTTGAACTAGGAAAAGGAAAGAGGTTTGACTCATGTCAAACAGGGGTGACTTAATTAGCTAGATGTCTTACATCAATTATCGGGACTAATAAAGACAAAAATATGTGTCTATCAGGCTACATTAAAAAATGGACTTACTTTTGTAAACCAATCTTCCTTGGGGGACTCGGATTCAAAGAGGCTGGTAAGCTGAACCAAGCAATGCTTGCTAAATTGCTTGGAGAATAGTTACTAGGCCTGATGATTGGTGGGTTAAAATGGTATAGGTAAAATATTTTAAAAACAAAAATAGATTGAACTAAAAAAATCCTCAAATTGTTCCTTGATATGGAACGGAATACATCAAGGAATAAATCTTATTCATAAATATATATGCTGGGAAGTAGGATATGGTAGGTCAATATGTTTGTGGACATACATTTGAATACCAACAATTGAGACTACTTTACAGACTTTGGGTTTCAACAGAAACCCACAGTTAACACTTGTTTCAGACCTGACTAATCCTGAAACTTATAAGTGGAACCTTGAACTAATCAACCAATCCTTTACTCATAATATAGCTCAAAAAATACTTAATATTAAGTTGTTCAAAACTACAATGATTCTCTGGGAAAAGATATTCCAAGATGGACTCTAACTAGAAATGGGATCTTTACAGTCAAATCTTTGTATAATTCATTATGTGGGGTTCAAAACTTAACAGAAGAAGTGGGAAACTTCTGGATAATTGTTTGGAAGAAGAATTGGCTTCATAGAGTCAAGTTGTTTATATGGAAATGCCTGAATAATGCATTACCAATTAAGCAGATAATATGAGGTCATTCTGATGCAATAGATACTAACTGTATTTTCTGTGATAATCATGTTGAATCTCTGGAACATCTCTTTTTGAATGCTGGTATGCCAAATCTATTTGGAATCTGCCTCCCTACTTAGAGAAAATATTAAGGATTATGCATAATAGAGAACAACTACATTTTAGAAATTACTACAATCTTTGGTTTAAGGAAAATGAGAACCTGGTAGAAATATGTGCCACAAAATGTTGGTTCATATTGAAAGAAAGATGCTTAAGGATTTTTCAGGAAAAATCGAGCACCTCAATTTAAACTTCAATTCTAATTCACATACACTTGAATTTCTGGTGTAGAAAGGTTGAAAAACAGAGTTGAGCCATCCTGAACAGACCAAGAGTAGTAGGGAAGAATATGGATGGGAAAAACAATAATAAACTGCTTTAATCTTAACTTTGATGTTTCTTGGATCTCTGATATATCTAATGCAGGATTTGGACTAATTTTGAGGAATCATACAGGAAATGGAGAAGCAGCTAAGTCAGGAATACTCAAGGCTTCAAGTCCAGAAGAAGCAGAAGCTCTAGCTCTGCTGCCGGGTGCAAAATGGGCTAAAGCATTAGATTTTGAAAGCTTCTGGATGGAGAGTGATTGTGAGAGAATAATTAACTTCACTAAAGGACAACAATCTCTGATGAATTGGCAAAACCAGCAAATAGTAAAGGAAGCAATGATGATTCTACAGCAGTGCAAAAAAAAAATTGGGTATTAAGTACATAAATAGAAAGGGGAATCAGTCGGATGACAAACTAGCAATAGAAGCAAGGAAATTATCCATGTTTTCTATATGGCAATCAACAATGCCAAACTTATTGCTTAATTTTATTTCAGTTGATAGTTTAGACAAAAGAAGAAATATTGATAATTGTCCTAATGCACTGAATAACCTGACAACAGTGTTGCGTGTTACCTTTACTGATGAGCCAGCCTCTCAGTTATGGACAGACAACATCCGTTGCCTTTCCTTGCATTTTATGGACACTTTAGTTTTATTTCTTTCAGTTCAAGTTTATGTTTTCGTACTTTTCCTTTTCTTAAGTAAGGTTGGCTTCTTGTTGGAATATATTACCTAATTCATAAAAAAAAAACTTTTTTATCTGGAAAACTTTATTGATATGCATATACATATATGAGTGTTTTTGATTTCCAAGTTGCATCATACTGTTGAATTGTTAACCCCATCTTGACCCATAAAAATAAGAAGTTGTTAACACAGACTTTAGACCTGGTTATTGAACTTTTTTAAATGCGCAGGAAAAGATTTGAATTGTTTCACTTCCTTTAGATTCATACTTAATCCAGTTATGCATAGCAAAATGAAGCATGTTGCTATTGATTTTCATTTTATCAGGGAATTAGTTCAATCTGACCAGCTTCGAGTTTTCTATATTTCTACTCTTGATCAGGTAGTTGATGTTTTCACCAAGACTTTACATGGACCAAGGTTTAATTTGTTGCGATGTTTTCACCTAGGCTTTACATGGACCAAGGTTTAATTTGTTGCGTCACAAGCTCAGAGTCCTTGCTCCTTACGAGCTTGAGGGGATAGTGAAATGTATTTGTCTAACATTTATTTTATGCACTTGTGTGAGTGACTCGTGTGAGCACTTGTTGTTTTCAGACATAAATATTGATCTTTTAGTTTTAGTCTCTCTCTCGTTTTGAGTTTGAATGTAAACCAGAGAAAGTTTCGGTTAGATTTAATCTTTATATTTTGAATATCAATCACAGATCTATCAGTGTGGACATGTTATGAAATCATATTCCACCGAGAGAAACTGACGCATGAGATTGGAACGTTCCTAATTGGCTTATTATTTCAAATGAAGCACAGAACAGTGAAGTACAGATACGAGTAAATACAAAGGCATAAAAAGCGACGACCTTTCATTGCGAACTTTTTTTTTTTACCATCCCTATTTTCTCACACAATGTGGTCTAGATCCTCTGATCTTGAAGTGAAACCCTTGTTCCCAGGGATCTGTAATGCCTCATAATGACCACCATGGTACAGTACTCTTACTGGATTCGCCTTTGCATATGCTTTGCCATACTCTGCAATGGCTATCAGACCACCAGCTTCTTCATCATATGGATACACCATAATCGGCATCCTGAAAGAAAAATCTTATATCATGACCTTTCATCTCTTTGTTCTAATGCCTGTAAAAAATCTTTAAGAACAACGATGAAAAAGAAACAACAGAGTTCGGGGTTCAAAGATGGACGAGCTGGGTAGACCTACCTGAATTAGGATAGGTTGGAGGTCTTATTAACACAGTGCACAACAAGACTGGACGTCTGATGGTCAAATAACTATACATGCTACATTACATATAAATACTTCCACTTTTAGCTTTGGGTACAGTAATATATGGTATATTCCAAATTGTTTGACAAGATTCATGTCCAGCATCAATCATGGTCATAGGTCTGCGCAAGGGGTGACGAAGAAGCCACGGGCTGTAGCTCAATCTACTGCCGAATTTGGTGCTGGTCAAGAAGTCACAAATTTTGGGATACTGGATATAATTAATTGATAGCCCATATAGCAGGGAGAATGAAGTCATTTAAAAGCTACAGAATAGGACCTGTGATATGTACCGCATACCCAATGCTTACAAGCCACTAACCACACTTCATTGGCAAGCTGTATGCCTGCACATCACATTAGGAATCTAATCAAGGCTGATTTCACACAGAATATTCTACTCATCATTTAGATCATCTGCTCAAAAGATCTGCTTGTTCTAAAATCTACAGCCCGATCAGCATATGGTTTAATGAAATCTTTCATCTTTAATGATGGGAATACTGAATATAGGTGTTGATTCTTGGCGAGGATAATCCATACGATGACAAAAACGTTATCCGCAAAAAAATAGTCCTTGATTCAAATCAAAGCTAGCTCTTTAATTCGACAAAGAAATGAAGGTATTTTGTTCTTAACTGTTGAACATGCAGTATATACCACAGAGTCATAAAGAAAGATCAAATTGACATAACCTGATCACCCCAACATAGACAACTTGGGATAAGGGTTCACCACCAGAGGGGTTCAGTTAAGGTTTATGAACCTTGGGGTTGGGAATTGAGCTGCATCAGAGAACCAACCCAAATTTCACTCCTAAGCACAATGACACCACAAATGGGCTTCTTCTTCATAGATAGACTTAAATATAAAATGCATTCAGATATTAGAGAATTGAAACGTTAAATTGACATAAAACTAAAAGGTTGACAAAGAAGTTACAGGAAAGACATACTGGAGAACATGCGAGCACATGAACAATTCAGGCTCACCACCCCAGACATGCGGCTTTTTAGTCTGAGAAACATATGTATCAAAATCACCTTCAACAAACCTGTTACATGTGATGGATTTGATTCATCAATCATATAAAAGTGGGGAAAAGAAAGGAAAAGAACTCATAACACCCCAAATGAAAGACAAGTCTCTAACTTATGCCTAATCAGGATGAAACTAAAGAAGTTCAACCAAGAGTATTCACCTACTTGATCAAAAAATACTCACCATTCAGTCTCCTCCCGCCTTCTAATGAACTCATCAACAACCTGTAAAGGCCGAGCAACCGTATGCAAGTTGCCATAAAAACAAAAGAACAAAAAGAATTCATTATTTTCACTTCCCAAAGTCTTGAATAGAAGTAACTCAAACCTTGAGGTTCCTGTATGTGAACCTCAAACTTAATTGATCAGCGACAGCTTTTGTTCTAAGCAAAAGGCCCCTAATCACTCTAGGCCCCCCTAATTACCTTAACCTATCAGAAAGATTACGACTTACAAACAAGTACGACTAGACATCTATATGAGAGATTGATGAATCTGTGAGAACTGGATCCTATGTATCATTGAAACGGTTAAAAGAAAGAGGAAATATACCCTGTCTCGCAATTCATCTGCTAATTCTCTTTCAAGTTACTCACTTGGAGATGGTTTACCAGATTGTAAACATGCACCATGAGCCACAGAGCGGAATAAACATCTACCTTCCCCACATATTCCTGCATGTCGTAGAAACTCTCTAAATAAAGCCTTTAGTTGAGGAAAATAATAAATTCCCACAAGAAGTTTTAAATGGAGAAAATTTAATAAGTCGTCAATGGAAGAGATAATTCCACCACATTGATCTGTAATTTTCCCAAATAAATTCTGCTTTAGTCAGCCAAAAGAAATTAAATGCTTACCGATTACAGAATAGTCAGTGTAAACTATTTTCCCATGCGAATAGCTTCCCAAGGATAACCCACAATTACCGTTCTCATTTTCTTTTGAGGTTGCTTCAGCATTTAGCGGCCTGAAATTTGAGAAGCAAACCCAAAATCCAGAAATTATACCAGATGAGGCACCTCCTTGTAACCAGGATGAAGTTCCAACGTTGCCCTTAATTTTGCTAACCATTTCTTGTTTTGTCATCAGAAACCTCAAGCTCATATTTTGACACAGTAACACAATCCCAAAACACGATGTCTTGTGTCCCATTAGAACTTACTGAAGTTTTTCACCTGCTTATGGATTCCAAATATCTATCCACTTACAGAGCTACACCCAAGAAAGCACCTGCGTTGAGTACTTGAGAACCAATAAAAGAGGAACTCAGGGATCTCCTAAAAATGGTCAAAGATGCAAATCTTGGTTGGATCTCCTTAGGATGGAAATAGAAGCAACATTCAAGGGACGGCAACAGAGATAAGAATCCAAAGACCTATCCAAACATTTTCTCCCGACACGTTCACAGAGGTTGATTACGTGTTCAGTGCATGAGCTAGCTGGAAACGAGATCATCATTTTGACACGACCGAAGACACAAAAACAGATCTCTTTCCCTGATCATATCAATAATTAATAAACGGCAATGTAGGATAATTTCCAGCTTAATTACACACACTTACAGAAAGAGTAAAAGCTAACTGGTTAGCTATTGTGAATATTGTTTATTTATGATGTTATTCAGAATGCAGTCTTGTATCACGTGCCTGTCGCATTTATAGAAAGAAAAAGGTTGAAGGGAGCGAGACTCAATTCAATATATCTATAGATTTATAACGGCCACAAGGAGTTTCTAAGGAGTGTCACTTTAAACCTCTTTATTGCAAGAACAGTGTTTTCTGACACATGTTAAGTAAAGGTGGGTTAAAAGAGATCTATTTGAGCTATGCTAGAACACGTGGCAACATAAACAGGAAGAAGGACACTGTCTAACGTGGCTGTTCTACAGTTTGATATCCATATTAGCTCGTCCACACGGTAGCAAGTGTCTTCGAGAAGAAGATATAGGTGACAGCTGACATGCTATGAACTTTTCCCCATCTTTACAACTGGCAAGAACATTGAGCACAAGTTTCTAACCTGAATAAAAATTTACCTAGAAGTATGAACTAGATTGCAGTATTGGTAAAACCTACATAGTATACGAATAATGCAAAGGAGATATAAAATATAGGGACTAGAAAGATTATTTCAATTTACATCAGAGACATGCAAGATTCTCAATTATGTCGAGCCGCACACTACAGCAGAATGATATTATTACTCAATACTCACTTATGTGATATTAACAAGAGATAACTGATAATCACCAAGCCATTTATACTCCATTATAATTTAATTCCTTCAAATGTGCATCAGTTGCCATGCATTGATCTTCAATTCATATTAGAAGACATGTACAATACATGTGAAAGAAACTCAAGTGTTTTGAGCCAGAGAAGCACAAATTACTTAGGAAATAAATACATGGAAATTTTGTAATTTAACTAATATAAGCTCAAAGACTATTTGCACAATAAAGACCTTTAAATAATAATAACACAATCTTCCATTTTTTAACAGACAGAAAAGACAACTACCTTTTGTATCTTCAAGTATGTTATGAAAGTGTATGGTAACAATTAACATCTAAGCCGAAAACATAGCTAAAGCCCAATCTTAAAAATAAATAAATATATATAAAATATAAAGACCACAATTTTCCCTTTTTAAATAAACAATCTTTGTAACTCCAAATAAACGCGGGACAAAAAAAAGAGCGAAAAATCTATGCGGCAATGTGTTTGTTTATTCTCTACATTAAATACATAGGCAAAGTAAAATCTATCAGGCATTAGACTCTTAAAAAGATCACCTACAGCGTTATCATGAGTTCAGTAAATGCTTATGATACAAATAGATATGCCCATTAAAGAACATCAAAAGAAACAATAGAGGTTCAACACTATATGATGCAATCCAGCAATAGCAAACAACTATATGGAAGCGAGTAGATACAAAGCATTACAATTAGCAGATGACTAGAATACATTCTAGTGAGAGAAAATATCCTTTCTAGCAAGTGAAATACCTGGCAAATTAGGAGAATCTTATGGAATGCTCCATGAGAGAAGTGGTGCCTGTTTGCTTCTTGCTGTATTCCACTTGAAGCTCAAGGTTCAAGTTCTGTCTATGCTGAAGTCATCAATCAAAATGAACATTTGATGTTTTTTCCTTCACACGAAAAAATGGTGTCCTTCAAGAAAACTTTGAAGAAGTTCAAATGCAACAGCACTTGGGATACAGGGAAATTAATCATTGACTTAACAGTAATAAATCTCTCAAGACACTAGCAAGAAGATCTAATTTCATAAAATAATATGTTTCAAAGTTTAATTTCTTCGGCGTTCAAAACTTAAGATAACCCTGCTAGTTTACAATCCAAATACAGATAGAATAGAGACAAAGACAGGGAGTTCCATATTTTAACAACGCGAAATAAGTATCATTATTGAGATAGTTACCGGGATAGTGAAATATACAACCTAGACAACAAACTAGCTTATGACCTCGAAAATCATTATGCAGTATACAACTTCTCCCTGCCAGGATCCATCTGAGATGTACAAACAGTATGCAATTTCAATTAACGTGCAAATATCCAATGTAATACACAGATTTTTAACCTTAGGGGCTTAGCCAGATGCCTCATACTCCCAGCATCCTACCGGTATTATATTGGTTATTCCAAATTGTAGACCTGAAGTTCTGACTCTCCTTGATATATAGTTTTGAGTTATAACTAGCATCAAGAGCAAATGCCAGCCGAGCTTGACTGATGCTACGTGCCGTTGCTAACCACTAAGATTGAGGTGAGGAGTCGAGAGTGACTAAAGTGCTAACATGTGTTCATCACTTTAAACCTGCCACCTGTAAGCAAACCCACTTCTTAAGTTCAATTATTGATTTTAAATCTATTAAGTGCCAAACGTATCCTTCAATAAAATCCGAATTTTAATTTTTTATTTTAATTTTTAATCTGGTATTTCCATTAAACTCTACCCTAAATATTATATTGTAAATAAGCAACAACTTGCGTTCCACTTCCATCACTTTTTGCTCTCAGCTTTAAGACACAAAATCAGAAAATACACTGTGCGCACAAAAAATCTCTAGAAAGTACAAAGGGTGTCTCTTGCCTCTACAAATAAAGAAATTTGTGACTTCTCAGAAATCATCACAATTCACAAGGATACACAAAGGTTTTAGAAAAGGAATATTTGAAATTACCAAATTTCTATAGGAAGTAAAACACGATAGTTTCAAAGTGATTTCAGGCAGAACCGTGCAAAGGACATTCATTGTACGCGTAAATTAATAATGTCTCCACCCTTAATGAGGGTTTCAATGAGTCTTTTAAGTTTCAATTTATACACTATTTTTGACATGCACAAAGGGTGTCTCTACAAACAATGAATTTTATAATCACTTCAAGTTCAAAGTTAAATTAAACACATCAGCACATGTTCTGCAGCACATTGTATATATAAATTCAGAACAATTTAAAGAGCTGTGGTTGAAAGTTGAACAAAGCTCGAATTCTAGAGCTTCTGGCCCTACTTGAGAGAATATTGACCAATAGGATTTGTGGGTTTGGAGATCTTTTCGGTGTTTTACGCCGTGCATGAAATCGGGTGGGTGAACAATACACAAACCTATATACCCTAAATTTATCGTCTCCACTAATACAAAATATACCCTAAATTTGTATTCGCCACTTTCATCTCAACTAATATCTTCATCTCCACTAATACTACCATCGCCACCTTCATCTCCACTAATATCTTCATCTGCACTAATACAATTCTATCCTAAATGTACCTTCAAATAATCTCCAGTGATGCTTAATCATTAATGCCCATGATTTCGAATAGGAGTCGGATATTTACAATGTATTAGTTGGGGATAGCTCTTCTACAAAGACACATAATAAAGTTCTCCTAGTTTCTGGACGGGCCTAGGCGATATTACCTATATGAGTTATGGGCCTGGACGATACTACCTATATGAGTTACGGGCCTGGAAGATACTATTTATATACTACATATATGTGTTTGCAGGTTTCATTATTTGATCCGGTCAAGTCAGACATTACTACCTATATGAGTTATGACCTACTACAAAAGACTACTTACTAAGGCCCGTAGTATTATAGATAAGAAAACATTTTCTTTAAACTTCTTTACTATGCCATGGCTACCTGCTGTGTACTTTCATGGTTTAAGCTTTGCAAGAGTAAACTTTAGTTTTATGCTTCCCGTCTCTCAATTTCTTAGTTGTAAAGCTTGTACAAAGTCTAACACAATAAATCATGGACAAATTTCTCTTAATCAGCGAAAGCACTAACTAACTAAGAATTACTGCCCATGACGGTCAAGAGTGCATATACCTGAAGGCCAAATGATAAAATTATCAGGATGCGAAGGCCAATTTCTGAAAGACCTTCCCTCTGTGCTCAAAATTTTTGAACTCGTCAAAGCTTGCACAACTAGGAGTTAGTACAATAGTATCTCCTGCAATTGAGGAAAAAAAATGTAGTTACTATAACAGTACCCCTGTGTTGATATTTTAGAACTATAATCTTTCTGCTAACTTATTAGTAACTTGGTATTAAAGGCAAGGTTTAAAGAGCAGCAAGGCAGCTGAGGCATTTTCCTATGGCAAGTGTAGGGGTTGCCTCGCATTGCAAAGAAAATGCTAGAAATGTTAAGTCAATAAACACTATAAAATATATGAAATGAACAAGTTATCAATTAGTCTCACTTAAACATACTAATCTACTTGCAAAATAACAAACACACCAACTATTTCATCTTCTTTGCATGCTATGAGAGCCTCCACTTTGTTTAATCTCCTCTATCACACTTAGACACTTATATTTAGATATCATTCATATCTAGGTTTTGATCTTAAAAGCAATTATTGAAGCCTTCGAGAGATTTTTCTTTTTTATTGAATACGCCTAAAGGAGCGGTATAGCAATTTTTAAGCCCGAAAGGCGTGTGTATCAAACCAAAACCAAGGTAGAATACTTCTGAGATGTGCCAAAGTTATTTTTTAAACCCTGATAAAAGGTTTTCTTTAGACCCTTCAAACATATGTCAAACTTAAGGTAAATCCTCCGCTACATATTCATATCGACAGCCAATAATGCATGGACAGCAAAACTTTTAGTAGCTACCAATTTGTGTGGTCAGTTACAAAGCAATCAAGTAGATTGGAACAACTTTCAATGCTATAACTTCTTTATATCCATATAGAATGACAAATGTGGAATACCAAAACCAACTAAACATTTCTGTCCGAGAAATTGAATGCATGATAAGTAAACAAACCATTTCCAGCAATGCTCCTTGCACAGCTCACAGCATCCTCCAGAGTTTTTGCTCTAATACATGGTATTGTTAGACCACCAGCCTGCAGTGTCTCGTAAATCATATTCCCTGAAAATCCAAACTAAGGGTATTCATCCCAAAATGATTATTAGTTATATGCAGCTAGGAAAAGCTAAGGAAACAAGAAAATACATGAAATAATTCGTGATAAATTTAACTTTAAGAACAGTATCAAACAAGCATCTGTCTTTTAATGGATCACTTACTGTAATGACACACCTATGGTGCATTAGAGGTCCCACTAGCTTTCTGAAACCATTAGAGCTTTTAGCTTCTATTACCTGAAAAGGCCACAGAAGCAATCAGTTAAGAGACTGATGCTTGTAATTCCAGAAGTTTCTGGTAATCTCAGCCCAAACTGCAGATGTCAGCTACATATTAGGTCTTTGAAACTGGATCAATAAGTCAACCATGAATACAATCATGGTAGCGAATAATGAAATCAAGTAATGCAAACCTTCGCAACACCACCAAGTAAAACCACTGCCTTGTGTTCTTTAAGACCCATCAGCCCTGTATACGTTGATTCGACATTTGTTGCCTTGCTGTCATCCACCCATGTTACTCCATATATATCTCTATGTACTGCATCAATAATTTCACCGCAGTCAGAAAACAAAACTCATGGAATAAAGATATCAAATCAAATCCCGCTAGAGAGGTTAACCAGAACGGAGGGATAGTAGATCTTTGGTGAGGAAATAGACCCTGGGCTAAAGATTGGAGAACCGGTCTCCCTTCCCAAGATTATCATCGGTAGGCCATGGGTGGATTTTCAGATGCAACAAGGTTGCAGGCTCCTACGACGAAACTTTCAAAGCTTGTGGCTGATATGCAGGAATACACTAGTTCATAATTATCACTTGTCAGTTTTCCAAACAGTTCCTATGCTGAGGTTAACTTAAGACACATTACAATCTATCAATCTGCAAGATATGTCACATGGCTGAGGTTCGCTGCTCGGTTAAGAAATAAGATTCTCTACATTAGGAAGCCAACAGCCAACAGGGAGGAACCTTTAATAGCTACCAATGCCCAGTACATATTGGATGCATTTTTAAATGATTATGTGATGTAATGAGGATAAGGTTGGTATTAATGTAATGTCCACTGTTGATGGAACTGTTATGATAGCAAATATGAAAATTTGAAACAGAGTGAGAATTATGCTTCATCAACACTATAAACAAGACTTGCACCTATCACACCTACCAATTTGCATCCGATGTGGTAGAGTTTTCAATGTCTCTACTAGTTCACTGATAGAATCAGCTTCAATCCCCATATCCAAACCGAGTACAGAAAGTGCAGCAACTGCTGCATTGTGATAGTTGTGGTTCCACATTGTCTTCATTGATCCCAATTGTACCCGAGAAGCAATTCCCATGGAGGGTATTTTCAAGTCAGCAACCTTTGTTTCCATGTCAATCTTCAAACAAAAACCAAAGCAGTCATGTTAAGTAATACCAAATAAAAGGCAGAACTCGAATAGTGGTGCAGAAAAGAGAAGAAAGAGATACCTTGACACCTGGATAGGCACCTAACCAAGCAACATGACAGTTGTGTGCATAATTTCTGAAAGCTTCATTCAAATGTTCATTACCTGGTCATGTTCATATGAGAAACCATTAGCAGAATGCCAACTGTGAGAAGCATTGTATGCTGTAACGAGAAAGTGATTTATAGTGATTTCTTACTTAAGCTGCACAAATGAATCAATAATAGATTTGCTTCAGAGAGTACTGACTCATACAAGAAAGAATGATTGCTGCCTCTAAACATATAGAGAGATCTAAAAACTCTGTTTATAATGTTATCTCCTTAAAAGAGAAAAGTAATTTCCATGTGTATTTACAATATGGAATTAAAATTACTTTCATTGAAGATACGGATTGTATCTGATTCACGAAAGGCTCACCAATGGGAAGAACTGCCAGCTTGCTGTGACTCATGTGAGAAAATATACGACATTTAATCAATGCATAATCCTGCATCGTCTTGTGTCTCTCCAAATGATCAGGAGTAAGGTTTAAAAGCACAGCAACCTGAACAATTGTTATATAATTACAAGGGAGAGCAAAAGGCCTAATAACATATGCTTGGATGTTATCACTCAAATTCTAGAGTTGACTCACTGAAGGACAAAAGCACTTGCTCGGAATCTCCATTTGGTAGCTGCTGACCTCAACCACTGCAACCTGGAAATAAATTTCAGGGATTCAACTTTTAGTGCAAATAAATCCCAAGCAAATAAAGTTCAATGCAATAAGTAAGGCACATACAAAAGACCCTAGAGTGGAGGAAGCATGAGATACTTGAACAATAACGTACTGATTAGTAAAACCCATTGGTGGAGAAATATAGGTAGCCACAGATGTGACAAACAGACACAAGAAAGTGAAACTAAATATCATGCTTGCCTGATATTTAGTTTGCACACCAGACGTCAAGCATAGAATTGAAGCTTCTGAAAGTGGGGTCCCAAGATTCCCTCCAACAAATGTTTTGAAGCCTAGATGAGTTAGCATCTGTTTACAAGATTCAACCATAAGAATTTGTAAATCATGCATAACCGGATTACAGTTATATTGGCGAGGGAAAAAAACTTCAGATGTTGCCCTTGACCAAAAATCGCTTATATCTTTACAATTACAGTTACATTTACAAATTAAGTAGTTACTCATGACGAATAGTAAATGTGAGATAGCTTTAACATCTAAGCTTATACAATCATAGTCGTAACCATAACGGTAGTTATAATTATATTAAAATAAGGTTTTGCTCACACCTGTCCAGCAAAAGATGTAACAGTAGATTTTCCATTAGTTCCTGTTACTGCTAAAACTTTGATGGACTTTGGAAGAACTTCTGCTGCAAATTGAATCTCAGAGATCACTTGCCTACCCTGCATTTCAGTATATAACCCCAGGCATAACTATTTATTAAAACTCCCAACAATGCAACATGTGTGACAGAAATATAAGAATGAGAAGTTGAAAGGATGATTAAACGCAGGTAACAAGACTGCCTTAACTAGAATCAAATGGATCAACTGTCTATTGCTGATTCCTCTAGTACTAACACATTCTTTTTCGTGTCTTATGCATTAATCTGACGAAAGTGTCTTTTGCAGGGAAACATGATTGTCTGCTTTAACTCTGATATATAAGACTCCATCCTGACCCCTAATAGAATCGCATTTATACTTGAGTAAAGAAAAACCATGTGGCAGTAGAATGTAAATCTTGTTTGATATATATACGGGTCTTGAGTTATGTCTCTCGAACTTACTGACTGCAGAAGTGATGAAAGACCATAGTTCTGAAGAGGAATTCCTGGAGAAACCACCACCCTTTCTGCCT
Organism: Papaver californicum; assembly: GCA_023531435.1. Taxonomy (NCBI): domain Eukaryota; kingdom Viridiplantae; phylum Streptophyta; class Magnoliopsida; order Ranunculales; family Papaveraceae; genus Papaver; species Papaver californicum. The sequence goes on along the minus strand of JAJJMC010012356.1, from coordinate 448,878 downwards.
TCTCTAAGATATCTCTATCACAATGTCCAAGAATCGTTGTCAAATTATCGTACCTCTCAAACATGGGATCATGCTGCACAATTAACTCTTTGGCATTAAGATATATCCATAGTTAAGAACGAAGAATTTTATTTACCAAAATTGTACCTCTAGTGGAACCAACTTCTCATTCTTATCAATTGCCAAAACTGAAGCACCTCTTGTAAGAGCAAGCCTGGCAGCTGATCTTCCAGATGCACCCTGACCAACAACCTACAATTTCAACAATAATACTTAAATTTGAAAGGCATTATAATACCCACTGAAACGATTTAATCTTAACAGTTTATCGTTGTATAAATCTATACCTACATACTCCCGCAACTAAACATCGTTGTATTCCTAGTGATGTTCGGAACATGAAGCACATTAAAGAGTGTAAAACTAGAAGTAGAACTTGGACGCTTGTATAATTAGTTTATTAACCACCTGAACCCAGTACAATCCGAAAACTGACATTTTGCTGATTCTGGAACTACCAACAGTTCAATAATGATCTAACCGTTCAGAATGAAGAAAAAGATTGAGCAGAAATACTTAAAATAAGATATGATACAAGGACTCTGAAGATTAGACATGGAATGAAAAGTACTCACTACTATAGTCTGTCCTCTAAGATCAGCATTAGAAGAAAAAGAACTTCGAATTATCCCATGGTGAACAACCTTGGAGTTTGATTTTCGAGCTAGGGTTTCATAACTATAAATTGCTGAAATCGCCACCATTTACACTGCATTACACTAGCAAAGATTGTTAATTTACCACGAAAGAGGGTTTGTAATATTTAAGTTCTCTCTTTTGCAAGGGAAAGCTGCTACTGCTAGGGATTAATACAGACTGCAGTTTCCAGTTAAACAACGGTCAAATGGGGGAAATGGATTGCCTCCGTGCTGCGTTCAGTATCCTTGTTTTAATTATGAAACCTGTTTTGTTTGTTTCGGGGAATTTCGATAAAGTACCCCGATTTAAGATATACTAGATAAAAATATCACGTTTTTGAAAAAAAATTTGAACTCCTCTATTTATTTTATTTTACAGTTTTTTTTAAACATCGGTTTCTATCCAGCTAAGTGCTAAGTGTCAGGTATTTCACCAATTAAAAGTCATATTTACTCCTGAATCACATCTCCTTGATAGGGAGGGTAAATGATTCGACGATCCTGAAAACGGTGTAACGATCCTGAACCGTCTCGACGAACCTGAAAGTGGGTGTAACGATCCTGACCGGGCACGACAAACCTAAAAAGTGTTGTAGAAGACCGATTCTCCACCAACCAAAAACCCCATGGCACTTGGAAATGATGGACCCTTTTGGGGAATGATGTGACGAATCTGAAAACGATAAAACGATCCTGAACCGAGATCGACGAGTCAGAAAAAATGATGTAGAAGGTCAACGTGGCTACAAATAAAGGATAAATAAGTAAACTTTAGAAAAGTAAACTAGTGTTGACTAAACTAGATGGAAAAACTAACAGTGAGAGTATTTTAGAAAAGTTTTAAATATTAGAGGTAATATTTTAACATGGATCAATAAAATGGAATACTTTATCAAATTCATTAAAAGGGACTAACTTGAGATGTTAGCCAAAATTAGCCTTGTTTTATCTAGTTTTTTTTTTTTAATTATTAAAAGGGACTAACTTGAGGTGTTAGCCAAAATTGGTACCAGAGAAATAGAGCTAGCTAATATGGTGTTGGATGATCCAACTTTCCTAATATTGGATTTATCTACTTAAAGGTGTTGTTTAATACCAAGAGGGGGTTGATGTCCCAATTAAGATCACAAAAATAAAATCTTGCGTGTTTGGCTAAGGCATAAGTTACATTGCCAAAGTAGCCTTGTTTTGCCAGGCAATTAAAGTCTCCTTTCCATTAAGAGCTTGTGTAGTTTCTTGTTTTTTTTTAAGGGCTCTATATGGATTGTATTATCTAGAATGTGGTGAAGGGGTATCCTAAGGCTAATTTATATGCACCAATTTGGTCATTTTTCGTTATTATGGACTTCTCAAATAGACAAAATGACCTCTCAAACGCTCAATTTGGGTAGTTACAACTGCATTACAGAGTCTTTGACAAGTGACAAAAATTGTGTCGCTCGACACAGACTTAGTCGCTGGCGACCAAGACTCTGTCGCTTGGCGGTGACCATGTCGCTCGGCAGAGATTATGTCGTTTATCGCTTATCGCATCCAACGGTCCTGGTTGAACCTCCTATAAATACTCAATTTCAAACTCAATTCAACTCACACCTTCTCTACACCTCAATCTCTCACACGATTTTGTGTTAATCTAAATAAAAAAATTACTTATTTAATCTAAAATAAAACTCTCTCAATTTTTTTTACAAAATGGCTGCTAAAAAAGTTCATGGTACAAGTTTTGCAATTGCCGAAGATGAAAGCATTTGCAGAAATTATGTTCATTTCACACAAGATAGCATCAATGGTTGTTCTCAAGCGGCAGCACCTTGTGGGATAAATATTTACGGCGTTTAAAGAGGAACAATAAACACCAATTCACGTGATGCAGAGTCTTTGTATAGTCGCTTCACTAACTCAATATAAAAAATAAACAAATATGTTGCTCATGTCACACAATGTGCTCGTTGTCACGGGGTCAGTCTTTCGCCTCGACTTTACTCTGTGCGACACTTGTCTATAATTCCTTTACTAGATAAGTAAGCCTTCCCCAATGAATTTTAGCACAACTTCAAGTGACTACTCAAGATCTAACTCACAAGAAACTCAAGAACAACTTAAGAACACTCAAGAACAAGGAAGAATGCTTGAATGAGAGTTATAAGTGTGTATTGCTCTCTAAACTTTGGATGATTTACAAATGAGGGTGGCATCCCTATTTATACTAGTTGGGATGCCAAGAATGTTCTAGAGAATGATCTAAGATCTTTACAAATGTATGGCTAAGATCTACTTCTAGATTATTCTATACATATCCACATATATCTACAACATTCTAGAATATTCTAAGAAAAGGACAAATAGTAGAAGATTCTAGAAAGGAAGGCTAGCCATTTAGCTAAAGGGATAGCTAAGGTGGTGCACAAGGGTGAATTAGCCATGTGTTGAGCCATTTGGTGCACCCTTGTGACATTCTCCCCCACCCGAATTCGCAGACGTCCTCGTCGTGTTGTACTTGTCGATCAGATCGTTGTGTTGCCAAAGTAAGTCTTCATGTTCCCAACTGGCTTCACTGTCTGGTTGATAGTTCCATCGAACAAGATATTCTTTGTAAACTCGGCCTGCTCTTGAGACACGTCTGTGACTCTATGCTTGAAACCTGCTTGTCTAGAGAGGTAATCATATTGAACGGAGCCCTCTTGGTCACTCCTCTAGACTCATCATCTTGATCTGTATAGTATGGATTCAAGCAGCTGACATGAAAGACGGGATGGATTTTCATGTGACTTGGAAGCTTCAATTTATAATATGCCTTCCCGACTTTCTTAGTGATGCGAAACGGTCCCTCGTACCGTTGAACAAGTCCCTTATGTACCGTACGAAGAGCTTTGAACTGTTGTGGGTTCAACTTCAGCATTACTAAGTTGTCTTCTTCGAAAGATACGGGTTTCCTTTTTTTGTCCGCTCATTTCTTCATACGCTGAGAGGCTTTCTCCAAGTATGATTTGGCCAAGTCATGCTCCTCATGCAATTCCTTAGCGAACTGAAAAGCAGCAGGGCTCTTTCCTGTATATCCTCCAGCGAGTGTGTGAGGCATTAGAGATTGTTGGCCTGTGCCCAACTCAAATGGACTGTGGCCAGATGGGGCCATGGTGTGCGGCTTTGCTCCAGGTTCCAACTCGATCTGATGATCCACCTTCCTCTTAGGTGGTAGTTGCTTGGGCAACTCGGCTGGCATCACGTCCTGGTACTCTTGCAAAGCCTTTTGCACTTCCACCGGAACAACCTCGTCCCGTTCTTTGCTTTCCTCCATAATGGCTGCTACAAAGGTTGGTTCTCCCTTCTGAACTCCCTTCTTCAGTTGTAGAGCCGATAATGTGCTTGAGCAAGTCTCCTTGGTCCGGGTGGCTGGGATCACACAAGGGGACTTCTCGTCACTGATGCTGACTACTCCAAGGCAGGGCACCACCGCTACTTTGGCACGATCCAAGAATTCTATCCCAAGGATAACTCTGAAATCATCCATCTTCACCACCATAAAGTCAGTAATTCCTCTCCAAGCACCAACCTTCATGTCGACCCCCTTGGCCGCTCCCTGAACCGGTATGGCTGCTGAGTTTACTGCCTTTATTGTGCTCGAGTCTGCCTCGACCTTCAACTTCAACCTGTCAGCTTCCCCTTTAGAGATGAAGTTGTGTGTTACACCTGAATCGACCATGGCATTGGTCTTTTGCTCGTTTATACTTATGTCCACGTACATAAGTCCCTTACTCGCACTTTTCTTTGGTGCTGGTTGTTGCGCTCTGGGCTGGATTTTGATTGCGCTTAACCGAATAGCTCCCAAGTGTGGGTCTTCGGTATTCTCCTCCTGTTCCGCAATCAATGAGTTGAGCATGTTTTTCTTTGGACAACTGTGAGCAATATGGTCACCTCTACAAATGAAGCATTTCTTCGCACGGTTATCTTGCTTGTATTTCCACCCATTATTTGATTTGGACCCTTCCCGGCTAGTTTGTGGCTTATCATGATAGCCTTTATTGTCTCCCCCACCCTTTTCTTCTTGAAATGGCTTGGATGACTTGTCCTTGGCAAGTTGATCAGGCTTGCTTGAAAAGTCATCAAGTTTTTCAACGGTGCTTAACGCGGTGGACAAGTCAGTAATACCTCTACGTTGTAGTTCCATAGAATCCCAACGAGGTAATCCACGGTTAAAGTGGTAGAAGCGGTCCTCATCTGCCATTGTTAATATGTCTAACATAATTGAATTAAAGTGTTTGACATATTCGGAAATGGTACCTGAACACTTCAAATTTTGAAGTTTGTCCCGAGCTTTGTGCTCAACATTTTCTGGATAAAACATGGCCTTAACTTCCTTCTTGAATTATGCCCAAGTAGTGATGGAGCAGGTTCCCCTCTCAATTTATGCGTATTTTCTTTTCCACCACAATAGAGCATCTTCAATTAGGTACATGGTCGCAGTGTCGACCCTTTATTGCTCATCATCAAGGCTCGTGGCCCTGAAGCACCTCTCTATGTTCCATAGGAAATTTTCCAGCTCCTTGGCATCCCTTGCACCAGAGTATTCCTTTGGTTCTGGCATCCTCACCCTGGATGGACCACGAACCGCACCTCCTCGGATCAGGGTCTTTAGATCATCAATTTGAGCTTGTAGCATCCTCACATGTGCACCCATCTCGTTCCGATACGCCTAAACAAAAAACCTCAATCGATTTCTCCAAATCTTCTATGGTAGCACTTTGTTGATTCATGGCTTCCTCAAAGTCCATGTTCAACTTTTCTACCATCTCCGTATTGGAAGACACCTTTTCTTCCAATGATCCAACACGAGCATCAATACGGGGGGGCCCACTGACCTATCCCGTTGTTGTTTCTTTTTCTTATGAGCCCTCTCATCATCAACGTTAGTGATAATAATATTTGCATCATTTGAAGACATAGTGAGAGATCTTACCGAGAGTAGTGTGAACTTAGCTCTGATACCAGTTGTCACAGGGTCAGTCCTTCACCTCGACTTTACTCCATGCGGCACTTGTCTAGAATTCCTTTACTAGATAAGTAAGCCTTCCCCAGTGAAGTTTAGCACAACTTCAAGTGACTACTCAAGATCTAACTCACAAGAAACTCAAGAACAACTTAAGAACACTCAAGAACAAGGAAGAATGCTTGAATGAGAGTTATCAGTGTGTATTGCTCTCTAAACTTTAGATGATTTACAAATGAGGGTGGCATCCCTATTTATACTAGTTGGGATGTCAAGAATGTTCTAGAAAATGATCTAAGATCTTTACAAATGTATGGCTAAGATCTACTTCTAGATTATTCTATACATATCCACATATATCTACAACATTCTAGAATATTCTAAAAAAAATGACAAATAGTAGAAGATTCTAGAAAGGAAGGCTAGCCATTTAGCCAAAGGGCTAGCCAAGGTGGTGCACAAGGGTGAGTTAGCCATGTGTTGAGCCATTTGGTGCACCCTTGTGACATCGTGCTCCACTAGCGAGTGGTGAATCACCAACGGATCTGGAACGAAGGTGTCGGAAGGAATGGCACCACAAACAAGGTTCCTCATTTGAACATGAAACTTGTTACCATATCTTAAAAGTGTTTCTCAAATTTAATCCAAAACTTTTAGCAACTATGCAACAAGTTCCTCAAAGGTCACCGTACTCTGTTGGTACCTCTACACCAAATTCAAGTCCCGGTTCACCATTTTCTTCACCGACCAACCCACTAGTACCACCCCCCTAAGTTTCATCTCAATGCAGCTAATAACGATAAACGAAAAAAGTTTAGAAAGAACAACAACAAAATTAGCTAGAAAATTAGCCCAAGAAGAAAGAGGGTCCGAAAATTTTAACATGACCAAGTTAATGAATCACCAACGGACAACTGATAAACCGAGATTCGTTGACCGGAAGATCACAAATAGGTAGTTGAAAAAAAAACGTATTTCTCAAGAGAAATTTGTTAGCCATTATGACGAGAATAAAATTCTTTTATGGACACCTCAATGATGAATGAGGACCAAAAAAATTTATGGGAGCTGGAATGTGACAATTTAAAAAGGAAAACATTAGAAAAACAATTACAACCTCAAATCCCAGATGATGAAGATGTTGAGATTCAAGTCCTTGATTTGTAATAATTAGTCAGTTAATTTAATAATGAAGATGTATTTTTTAATCATTATTATTAAGATATAATAATCTAGTTAGTTTGATGAAGTTATATTTATCCATTACTTGAGATACAAATTACATAAAGAAAGTGGAAACAATGCAAACAACTTAACAATGTAAAAAAATTAATAATTCAAACGGTTAATGAGGAACTCCTTAAGGATGTGGAAAAAAGCTTCGTATTTGAAATTCTTTCATTTTCATCTTCGTTATTCTCTGAAAGATCTTGCACCGATCTCATTACCAGTTTCACCCCTAAGTCGATATCGATTGACAATCCAAAATAAAGTTATAAATTCTATTACTCGTCGCTTTATTTTTTGAAATCATATAAACAACATTGTTATATTACGGTTATAAGGGTTACTGGTTTCAGCGTAAAAGTTTTCATGAATGTTCGTCCAATAACTCTGACTCACTAAACCATTTTGTCGTCGTTCTGCACCTCTGGCCGGTTAACACACTACGTAGTTTCTGCAAAGTGATGAATCTTCTTCCTGGTATACTTAGGTTGAGCCATATTTCAGGAAATTATAGTGAGATTAGAGTGAGAGAGAGAGTATGTATAAAAGTTTTGTGGTAGGTGTGATTTATCTTTGGGAGGGGTATATATATGAGATGAGTTGTGAGCCTCCAACTGCTATATTTTTGTCAATGGTTATAAAAATAGTTGTTGCACTCTATTGCCAACGGTTAAAAATAATAGCCGTTGCACTCCACGTCATTCATATTGACAACTGTTAAAAAAAATAGTCGTTGTACTCCATCCACGTCATTCAAGTAAATATTACACAAAAAATTAAAACTTGTAATAAATTACTTGAAAATTCAGGGCATACATTGGTTGAAACTAAAAACTAGTATATAAACTAAAAACTTAAAACAACAAACCAAATTTAAATTTCGCATACAGTCGCCCGCTCTTCCAAACTAGGGCCAAAGATTCGTAGTCAGGTCTTGTCTTAACCTGTCATACAAATTTGTGTCTTGAATGTGATTAGTCATTTGATGATAGTTTTTTGCAGGTACCTCTCTTGCTGGTATAACCTCAGGTCTCAAATCTTCATAAGGATGGTTAGTCCAATCCTTATTACGCCAGGTTTATTGAATGAGCATGTTATGCATAATGATGCATGTCGGCATAGTCTTATGCATTTTACGAGTACATAAACCACGGTAGGGTCCACAAATTATAGCGAACTTCCGCTTCGGAAATCCAAAAGCCCGTTCCACATCATTTCTCAAAGACATTTGTTGCGTGTTAAAATACCTAATATCGCGACCGGCATCGCCTACGGGGCTGTCTGTATGCTTGAACTAAGGTAGACCATTTAGGATAGATTCCATCTGCTAGATAATACCCATCAGCATAGTGGTTCCCATTGATATTGAACCTTACATCGGGGTAAATTCCATACTTGAGGTCTTCAAACAGAGGCGGCTTGTGCATAACATTTTTGTCATTTTGTGAACCCGATATACCAAAAAAAGCATGCCATATCTAACAAGCATAAGAAGCGGCAGTTTCTAAAATATCAATTGGTTTTGGGTAATGACCCTTATATTGACCTTGCCAATACATAGGACATCCGTGTCACACCCAATGGATGCAGTCAAGACTCCATAACGTTCATGGAAAGCCCTTATCCTGGTTTTACTTTAATATTTCTCTGACATCTGCATCTGTTGGTTTTCGTAAATACGTTGGACCAAAATGATTAATCATTACTTTGCAAAACAATGAAAAATACTTATATGAATTTGTTTTTCCCATATGAAGATACTCATCATTAGCATTCGTTGGACGACCGTAACCTAAAATCCTTAGGCCTGAGGTAACCTTTTGTTCCGGACTATGACCTCTAATATTCAATGCACCAAATTGATAATTAAATTAAGGGTGTACTCGACAAATCTCTTCAATAATATTTACCATCAAATGTCGGGGCATGCAAAATCGACGTTAGAAATCATGATCAGAGAACATGCAACCAACATTGAAATAATCGTGCATCAACTTTATGTGGTATTCATTCCGCCCACGATACACATATCTTCTTGTAAATACTTCTTTTGGATCAGGAGCTCTTGGTATCTTCCCCGATGATTCTCCTGCTATCATAATGTTGGTAAGTTCTCTATCTTCATCGGGCACAGCTTTCAGTTGCTGCAACACCCAAACATAAGTTTTTTACGGTGTTTTGAACCGATCCATAATAATTTTAGCCTCATCATCAGAATAATCCATTGACTGTGAAGTTAAAAATAATTCAAGAAATCTATAGAGAGTATAAAATTTATGTAAAGAGTGGTGTGAGTTGAAAGAAATTGTTGGGAGTATGTATAGTTGAAGGAAATATGGCCGTTTTTTTCCTAAATGTGGTAGTTGCCTGAAAGTAGCCGTTAGCAGCTAACTGTATGTTGAGCGACAGAGAGTTGATTGCCAGCGATATAGTGTAGATAGACACATTTATGTGTCTAATTCGTTCTCAATATATATAGTCTTGGAACTCAATTTTGTACTAATATTGTCATTTTACTGTATTTGTAGGTATTTTTAAAGAAATAAACATTTGGGAAAAATTGGCTCAAAAATTAATAAAGGCACCCAGAAAAATACTAAAGGCACCCCGCCCCAAAAGTTATAAAGGCACCCATGCCTTGGATTACAGGCACCCACTTATTTCAAATTCAAAAACTAGGCGGGAAACTATCTCCTATCTTCCGTGAATCTGTGTTTGAATTTTTGAAGAGATTTTACGTGATTTTTGGGATTAAAACAGAGAATATACTAGCCTTATCAAGAGTGAGTTGCACATAATCAAAAGATACGCGAAATCAAGACAGAATATCAAATCAGATCACGAAAGTTTATGAGAAAAAATACATGAGTATTATTCTCCGTTAATGAAGATTTTTTGAAGATTTGGTGGCCTATGGTGTATAAATAAGATGGGGTCGAGTCATAAGGGAAGCAGAGAGTCTTGGGGAGAGTTCGGGAGGTGAACAGAGTGATCAAAATCAATTCAGAAAAAGTTGTTGTTGCTGCTGCATGGAGAACAGGGAATAGGCAACAGAATCTTCAACCAATCAGCCACAGTTTCTCCATCAGTTTGCAACGAATATTGTCGCATCTGCAACATTTATCTTAAATTGCAACAGTTTCTTCAACTCGTTTGCAACGAATATTGTCGCATCTGTAACGTTTATCTTCAGCTCCTCTGTAACAGTTAGTCTGTAACGTCTATAAACATTACAAACACACTGTTTTCTTTGATTATCTCCATTTTTATCATTTATAAACATTTTTGAGCCATGAACCATAATTTTGAGCAAGTGATTAATATGAGGAGCTAAACCCCCTTCAACCAATCAGCCACAATTTCTCCATCAGTTTGCAACGAATATCGTCGCATCTGCAACATTTATCTTAAATTGCAACAGTTTTTTCAACTCGTTTGCAACGAATATTGTCGCATATGTAATGTTTATCTTCATCCCCTCTATAACAGTTAGTCTGTAACGTCTATAAACGTTGCAAACACAATGTTTTCTTTGTTTTCTCCATTTTTATAATTTATAAACATTTTTGAGCCATGAACCATAATTTTGAGCAAGTGATTATATGAGGAGCTAAACTCCATCTCTGAGGCGACAGAGGAAGCTGTTTTTCCAAAAATTATGTGGTAATATTTATTTAATTAATTAATGCAATTCTGTTATGATTATTTGCCTTGGTTAAAAATTGATTTAATGATTTTTGTTAATCAATTGTGATTTCGTTAGATGGTATATGCTTGTCCTAGGTTTTAGATGTTCCATGCTTTTGTTATACAATTGTTTTTTTTTAAATCTACTTGTTGCAATATTTTAGAATCAAATTAAACGTAAGAATTGCATAATTATAATTACTGAATTAAATCACTTTAAAATTTGGAAACTAGTGGAATCTTAGTCTCAGTTTACTCTCAATTTTGTTATCAATTTTATTTAAATTTTGCTATTTTTAGTCTTAGAAATTAGGTTTAAAAACAAATTTTCACAAGTCTTGAACGAACTTTTCTTACCAGAACTACAAAACTATCAAGTGTATGTCGCTTGACATACACCAGTCGCTTACCGTTTCTCCCATAGTGGCCTAATAAACCCATTTGATATAGGTGCATAGGAACTGGCCTAATACATGACAAATGTTTAAACTTCCCCTTCATTAATCTTTTTACCATATTAACTTTTATCTTTTTAAATCTAATATTATTTACTATTTAAAATCAAAAACATAAATTATTTAATCTTCTACATCTTCTTCCTTAACTGTTTTTTTTTTATTATTATTTTTTTCTTCAAACAAAATCGTCGATTTTAAAAATTATTCATTATTGACATTAAAAATTATCCATCGTTGATTAAACTTTTTATAAAAAAAAAGTCGGACGAAGAATCATTCAAGAGATACGACTGGGTGAAGAATTTTATTGGTGGTACTAATAAAATTTTGCTCAAACTCAAAGAAACTAGAATGAAGTCAAGCATTTATTTTGATATCTTAGTGGTACTATTGATTTAAGTTTATCTTACTCTAATACACAAATTATGTCTTGGTAAGTGATAGGTGCCTAAAATACATTATTTGAATATCAATTTCTATGCTTTTCTTGGCCAGTTTCCTTGTATTTTTGGTATATTATGTTTGTTTTGAGTTTTATAGGTCTTTTGGAGTCACATGAAGTGAAAGAAGAGAATTAAAGGCACAAGGTATTGTTTGGAGGCATTAGGTGTGTATGGACTCAAAGCTAGCAAGACTACAAGTCTTATTTGTGTTGAAAACAAGAAGTCACTTAGGGGCAGCCAAGTTCTGGGTTATTATTTGAAAAGTTAAGCAGGGGGTGCCCCTTATCAAACTGTTGGGTACCTGAAATCATATGCCTTATAACCTAGGTCGTGCACAATATCTACTCTCTACAGTCCAGGCTTCTATTTACTCTCACTGCAACCAAGTCTACCACCGGCAGAGATGGCTAACCTAGGTCTCAGGTGGAGTTCTGGCTTGAGTCACTGTTGAAGTGGAAGTTGAGGTTAGAAAAGTGGTTTATGGGTTTTTATGGTTGAGACACGAAGTGAAGAAATAACACAAAAGTCAGGAAGAGAAAGAAGAAGGTTGAATAGAGACGAATCTGTAGAAGGGAAGAAGAAGGATTGATGAGTTTAAGCCGTAAAGAGATGGGTTAAAGAAAGCGAGAAAGAGAAGAAAGTGGTTCTGCCTTTGCTTTCAGTCGAAAGATTGTTCTTGTTGTGGCTGAGTCTGAGATGAAGAAATAAGAGTGAAGCCATGAATTGTGAAGGTTTAATTTCAGTTTAAATCTGTTGGAGCAATGGGTTTTTTTAGTTTAAGAGGCTGTTGGGTTTACGCTAATTGGTTATGATGGCTGCAGTGAAGCTTGAGTTTGAAAACAAGGCCAAGAATCTTTGAAGGAGATGGGTATGAATTGAATAGAAAGAAAGATGGAATCACTGTCGAGATAGGATTTCATGTACGATTACTGCTCGTGGTGTGCTGCTGCAGTTGAATGAAGAGAAGATGAAGAGTTTGTTGCCATGTTATTGATCGAGAATAGAGGGTTCAGTTTAAACCAAGAAAGAAAGGAAGAAATGGATGGAATGAATGAGTTTGGATAGGTTTTAGACTTGACATTTCGAAACCATATAACAACCAAGACCTCCTAGTGGGAACGATCCTTTCTTACTCTTGCTTCATATAAATCTTAAGTAATGAGAAAGTAATAAATAATTTTGGCGTGATGCGGCACACATCAGTAGGACATGTATTTTTATTACTACAAAATTCGTAAATGAAGTAACTAAAATTAAATAAAGTAGTTAAAATGGTGGAGTTACCATTCTCCTTTTAGGGTCTTTCTGTCCAGGTGTAAGTATCCTGAATTTAAATAAAAACTAACTGGATAGAGAGACAGTTGGTACCTTTCAGACCAACTGATCAAAGACCGATCACAAACTTAGTATTTGTTAACTTATGGAGACACAATGATACATGACCGTCAGTCAAATACTTGCAGCTACCTTGTAGTTGCTAAAAAGCTAACAACCATACTCAATTAGATATAAACTTACTATTAAGCCAAAATATATTAAGTAAAAAGACATAGAGAAAGAACTTTCACTTCATTGATAGATTTTCAAGCTGGGTCCGATCTCTCGAGCCAAGATCCGATCTGGGGTTCTTGGTTTTGAGGCCAAAACAACATATTTATAGACTTTAAAGAGGCACCTCCTCAATGATCAGGTGTTCCTCAGGGGGATATTATTGCTAAGTTAAATACATTCTAGAGTATTCTTAGACTTAGACTTGGGCTTGATGCTTACATTAGTAATTGCCCTTTAGGCTTAGGAGATCACATGGAAATGGTATCCACATACTTCTAAGATTATTTTGAAGTATATTATTTTGGAGTATTTTTTTTACACGCATTCTATGAAAAGTGGCGAGATTAATGTTCAACGGGTGCATTCACGTAATAGTTTAGCAAACCTCTTCACCAAAATATTACAACTCCTTCATTCAGGAAATTTGTCACTAGAATATATTTTCCCGGATTTGTAGCATTATACTATTTTTGCTTCATCAAGATTTTATCTAATTGAGTTTTCTTTGTTAACGTTCCAACGAGGCATCATATGCATATCCAATGATAATATGATTTTTTACATATTTCAAGTTCCGCTCTTGAGTTTTTATGTGTGATGAAAATTTTTGAAGCTAAATTATTGGTTCAGTAATCAATATTTATATCATTTTTTTAACTTGAATAGTAAACAACGTTTCATTTTTGGGATCTATAGGAAAACTAGATTCAATTTGTATTTATGCACTTTAGTGCCAAAATTGCAAGATTCTGTTAATATAGAACTTTCAACTGATCCTACCTCATTTTTAGACTTACATAGTTTTTAGAATTTTTCGGTATATTTCTCCGGGTTCAATACTTATATATTAAATAAGTTGAAGGATGACTACTCTTGGATCTGGATGAGTATTTATTCTGGTATTAATACCATTAAACAGTTTTCCATTTGGGTTGTTAGATGTGGTACCAAAATTAGCATCTGGTTAGATTGTTGGGCTATAGGTATGAATAGCCCACCTGAACCAAATATTGGTTTATCTAATCTTTCTCAATTCAATTTTGTTTGTGATCTTTTTATTCCAGGTAGGAGGGAATGGGATGTGAACATTGTCAATAACTTATTCCTCTTGAATGTGCTAGGAAAATCCTGGAAATGACTATCCCTTCTTCTGGTGAAGATATCTTAATATGGAAACCTGATAGAAAAGAAAAATTCAGTGTGAAAAGTGCTTATAATACTTTATGAAATTTTGATAGTGATAACAACAACACCCAATCTGATGTCCTTATTGTTACCTGGAAGAGACTCTGGTCAACAAAAATTTCTCATAGCGTTCAGTTGTTTGTGTGGAAATGTCTTCAAGACATTCTTCCAACTAGAGACAAAATTGCTAGATACAAAACTGAGATTGAGACATATTGTAGTTTATGTAATTCTAATTATGACACTACAAACCATTTGTTTATGGATTGTCCTTATGCTAGGTCCATATGACTTGGAGTTGGCATTAATATTTTGAACATACGGAGTGTGCACTCAACTTTTCTGTCTTGGTTGATTAGTTTGTTCAATTCTGATGGAAATGCTACCTCCCTAACAGTTTTTCCTATGAAGAGTCAGCTTATAAATGCATGATCACTAGTTAGATGATTTGGAAAGATAGATGCTCTCTAATCTTTCAGCATACGAAGCCTAACGGATTATACACTATAAAAGGATCTTTCAGATTACTAATCAATGCTCTTCTCATATTAATAATAATGCTTTTAATCATATCTCCAGTGTGCAGGTAAAAGAATGGATGCCTCCTGATAAGGACTACATTAAAATTAATATGGATGCATCTTTTATTGATTCAACAGGTGTTGGAAGTATTAGAGTGATAATCAAAATTTTGCAAGAAAATGCCTTGGTGCGAAAGGAAGATTCTTTGATAATGGGCTGAGCTTGGAACATGGAGCTGAACAGCTGGAATGCAAGGCTATGCAGGAGGCAGTAGAGTGGAAAACCAATTTAGGTTATATTATAATTGTTTTGAATCTGATAGTGAAACATTGGTGAACTCTGTTAATGAGCAGGATTTACTGTTCACTGGTCCAACCAAATAATGATCTTGGATATTAGGAATAAAATGTTAAGTAAAAACTTATGGTTCTATAAGAAAATAGGTAGGCTAAGTAATAATGTTGCTCATTCCCTTGCAAAAAACAAACAAACAAGGAAGAACGTATCAACTTTGAGTTCTTTGATTATTTTCCGCCAGACCTATAGGGATGGTTGGATAACGACTTTTATGTAACTGTTTCTCTTTAATAAAATTCCCCTGTTTGAATAATAAAAACAACAACTTATATATTAGATTTGTAAGTCTTAATTTTCTCAGTAATGTTGCCAGAGGCATCTTGAATATGTTTGATAAATCATGTACAATAAAGACGTGAAAACACAAGAAGTATCAGATTTACTTTCCGAAAGGTCCAATTTTATGCACATTTTTCTAAAGAGTGTTAATATAAGATTTTTAATTGATTTACTATTGCACATGCTAATTTTTTTGTCTCTCATTATAAATCAAACAATGCTCACATAAAACACTCCCCAGAGAGCATGCACAAAATCTGATTCGGTGTACCAAAACAGAAACAGAGTTTTAGTGGGATCTGATTTTGATTTGTATTGGCCGGTACTACTGAATTCCATCATGAATGAAAGTAACTTTAAAGTTTAATACTCATATTAGTCCACAGAAGTAACAGTTTAAAGTCGTCGATGTCATTGTAATACAGTGATAAAATCAAATCACTAAATTACAATATCAAAAGTTTGAATTCGAAACTCATCAACATCAAATTATTTATGATCACAAAAAAAATCGGCTTGTAAAAGCAGTCTAGGTCTCCACATTTGACTTACTTTGTCATTTTGATTATTAATTAATTAACGATTAATAAATAAAACCTTCCTCCTTTTCCTTTTTCGATATTAGTTTCCTTCACTCAAACTAACCCCAGTGCTGTTGCGAACACTTCTCTTACTTTTCTTTTTTAAAGCCCCAAGATTGGTCGATCCGCCACTAGACAAGTAGAATCGAAAGCTCTTTAATTTAATTCATCGGTTTAATTTCAATGGTTTATCTTTGAATTACTAGGGCTTGAATGGTGATGAATTCTGTATTTTGAGCGGTTAAATTTGTTTATCATGTCTTGGGATTTAATTTTATGGCTCGTCTCTTTTGTCTTCTCCATTGCCCTAATTGCCGTTAACCTTTATCAGGTACGTTTTTCTCTCTGTTGAAAACTCTTTTAGAACCCTAAAAATATAATGATAGTTCACTAATGTATGTTTCTCTGTTTTAGAAATCATCACTTGATTGTAATTGTGTTTAGTGACCTTATTCTTCGAGTACGAGTACTGATATGTAGGAATGGGATTCAGGTCTTTAGTTGTTGTCTCTTTAGAAGCATGCTTGTTAGTTGGACTGAAGACAATATCAGTTTGTAAGTTGAAGTGTTGAATTTTTTGAATGATACACTCAGAAGTTTAGACTACAAAGTTAGGCTTTCAATCCTGGTGGACCACGTGAAATGAAAATTGCATTTTGATTGACTGTGAAATTAGTTAACTGATCCGAAACTTTTATTCATATTCTTAGAAATGGGAACACCTGATTTTATCCTTAATGAGTTAAACTTGTTCCATTTTTTGGATTAGAATGGGAATGCACCCTGTTTTAGAATGTGGCTTGCAGTGGTACCATCTCATTGAGCTAGAGTGTTTCTTCAAATATAATTCATGATATGGAAGCTGGAATGGTGATAGAGCTTTGGGCGCAAGTGAGAACTCCCAGTTAAACTTAATCCAAGTTAATATGCGTTCATAATTGTTACATTATTGAGGACAGCGAAACGAGAGAGTTGGTAGTGGAAGCAGAGGGTAGCTACATGATGCTTATGGATTTGTTGGTCAACAGTAGTCACATTTATTTGGTTGTGCCTAAAAAAATCAGCTTATGCTGAATCTAAAGTTTCGAGAGCCAAGCGCAATCTAGAGTCAGGTTTAGTTTTTTGGGCCGTGGTTGTGCTCGTTAACTTCTCAACTAGGTACTCTTTTAATAGTTTCTGAGGTGATGGAGGTGCATTATCTTCACAGTTTTCTTCACATTTCTTGCATATAACCAATTGTGCATATAATAGATGGCCATTCTAGTCTCTTGACTAATTAGTTTTATTCACCTTAGTTGTGGCTCGGTATTCTAATTCATCACATGGATTCAGGCTTCAGATGTATCTGTACACTTGATGCATGGAGTTGTTTAGGAGAACATATTTTCTAATTGACTTGATTCAGCTTGATAATATCCACAATGCCAATTTTGATCTATCTTTCCAGAAGGAATTTCTTTCACATTAAGTAGATAAGTATTTCGGGGTTTGCTTTCTTGTCAACTATCTCTCGTTTACATTTATATGCTCGTGTAGTTTTTAGTGTTTCTTAAAATTGTGATATGCTCCTGCAGCTCATTTGCTTGTCGGATTTGGAGTTTGACTACATCAACCCGTATGATTCATCATCTCGTATTAATGGCATGGTCGTCAAAGAATTTGTGGCTCAAGGGGCGTTATGTGCACTTTATCTCCTGACATGGCACTGGTTCATGTTCCTGATATCTGCACCAGTTACTTACTATCATCTGAAGTTGTATGTACCTTCTAGTTAACAGTCTTTGAAGATGATTGCTTGTGATTATTGTTTGCTTATATAGTTATGTATAATGCCATAGCATACATTAATTTAAAAATGCCATTGCTTTACTATTCTAATCATCTGCTGCATGATATATTTATACGGCACGTTAGTCTCAGCTACTACTGTTTCATTCTCTTTTTTGGAAATTTATACTTTTTTGTCCCAACTACTACTACTTCAATTTTTCTGATATTTGTATGTATTTGTCTTGATACCACATATTATGCCTCTGTGCCATGCTGCAATTCATTATTTCTTATGCCAACATTATTGTCTTTACTTACTGAAAGGTTCTGTTAATTGTATCAGGTATATGGGAAGGAGACATCTCATCGATGTAACAGAGATCTTTAGGTTGCTTAATGGAGAAAAAAAATACCGATACGTCAAGCTTGGATTTTATTTATCCCTCTTCTGCATCGTCATATTTAGGTCAGTAGACTCATAAACCTACTTATGTAACTGGATGGTTTTTGCTTAATACATTATTGCTGCTTGAAATCTTGCCTCCCTTCATCAATATAATATTGTCTTGCCGTCTTATTTCATGATGCTCTCTAGTTCACAGCTGCTTGTGGCAAATGATACTACGTTTCTTGTGGACTAGTTTACATCTGCCATTGAATTAGTTGGTTCCTCATCTTTTAAACTTTGAATTGTAGCCTGCGTGTTATGCTAAATGTTAGGATATACCTTTTCAAATTGAAAACAAATTTCAAAGTTGCAAAGTAGGTTCTTACTGGTGGTTACTTCTATTTGGATCAGAAAGAAACTGAAAAAATTAAAATATCAAGGGCTGAAAAGGAGTGAAGGTTTCGTTGATGCCCTTGTTTCTCATGTGAAGTTCCACCACCTACACTATCCGTTGACACCCTAGTTTCTCATGTGCAGGTCTACCTACAGTATCCATTGATCCCGTTGTTTCTCATGATTTTTTGCTTTATGCATTGTTGCTATATTAAGTTCTTCCCTCCCTTCATCAATATATGCGTTGCCATCTTATTTTCATGATGCACTTAGTTCACAGCAGCTTGTGGCAAATGATAGCATGTATCTTGGGAACCAGTTTACCTGTGCCATCGAATTAGTTGGTTCCTCATCTTTTAGACTTACATATTTTGCTGGTGTGTATGTTATGTTGACTGTATGCTATGCTTTTTCAAATTGGAAAAGATGCCGAAGTTCGAATATGGCTTCAACTGTTGGTTAGTTTTCTGGAATTTCTATTTGGATAAGAAAATTGTACAAAAACTGAAAAAGTTGAAGGAAATAAGGGCTGATAAGAGTTATGGCCTCGTTGATGCGCTTATTCCCCATGTTAAAGCCACCTACAGTCTTCATTAATGATGAAACTGCAGGATGAGATGTAGAATACGCAGGATAGAATACCAACTCAAGAAGAGTGGAGCAAGCTTAAAAGAGGTCTTTTAGCCTTATTAAATCCTAGGAACACCCAAAGTGCCAAGTACACGCTTTGTGCATATTGCTAAGAGTTCCCAAAACCCACATAGCGAAAAATAATCTCTGAAACTTTGAACCTAAACTACTTGGACTAATCCACTAACACCAAATTAACCTAGATTTAAAATAAAACAACCCTAATTAATAATAACATAATTAAGTAGTAAATAACTGACAAATCATTGGACAGTAACACAATGGCGTAAGCTTAAGGAAGATAAGGTGTCAATAAGTGTTTGTGTAAGACAATAAGCTAAATTTTATAATCGATGTACTAATCAAAATTATCAACCTTCAGTTTTAGTTCACACGGTACCTTTTAATCTTTAGTTATCCATAAACTGTATATATAAAATTTTCTGTCTTAATTATTGATTTGTGGCAGGCTTGTGAGGGCTGCTGTTCTCGCAGTTCTGACTGAAGATGATGATTTGCGTGATTCTGGAATTTTTTGAAGTCTCTGACCGGGAACTCATGCTAGAAGAACATGTTAGCTGCTCTATGCTTTAGTTTTCTTCTTCTAATTCCAAGCGTTGTAGTTTACTTTAGAAATTATGTTTTATGAGTGTTAGCTGGGTGGAGGGAGTTTCAGTGCAGCTTGTGTTAATTTTGTCGAAGATGTAAATGATTTTGTCCTTTTAATTAGAGTCTGAAATCTGCCCAAGAATCCAATGCATTACCAAAATGCAAGAATTTTGTCCTTTTAATTAGTCTGAAATCTGCCCAAGAATCCAATGCACAACCAAAATGGCAAGGATTCTGAAAGTTGGAAATTAGAAACAATCTTTCTGCATTTTAGTTAGAGAAATGCTCAGCTATCAGCTCCATCAGCACAATTAATTGATACATGGCTTTGTATGGATTATAGAACCGACTTGCAAAGATGCATAGCCAGAGTAAAGAGATAATCAAGCTGATATGTCAACAAAAAGGTCCTCTCAATTTGTGAGCTCAACAAATCAAGGGATCTGTTGCAACTTACGACAAATTGTTCAGCGATACATTTAGTTTCTGTTCAGTGATACATTTAGTTTTGCATGTGAATCACTAAGAATAGTGTATTCAATCCATGCAACAACCCATGTTACGTACGGTAACTATCAATCCAACGATAAGATGTGTATGTCTGATGTTAGGACCCTTTCATATCTTTAAAATATTATGCGACGTTTAGAGATTCCAAGGTTGGATTTCATTATTTATCTTCATTGTTGCTTCTTGATCAATCAATATCTTCATCTTCTTTCTCCTCAACTCCAGCTAAATTCGGGTTGTTGTTTGTTATAACTTCTCTCCCTCTCGTGCGCTTATTTATTGTCACACAACTCCCCATGTTTTCTTCAATTACCGCTGTATCTGTCTCCATTTATATTTTTACTTTGGTTCCTCGTACCCTAGTTAACAATTCGGTGTACGGAAAAGTTTGGGAGTTTGGGAGGTTATAATTCAAGTACCGTTCGTTTTGACGAATCATAAATTTGGTCCACTATTCAAAATATGGAGATATTTCAGAATGACATACGTATCTATATAATTCGATTTATAAACATGAATTTAGAACATAAAATTCGACATACATTAAATTATAAAAAATTATTTTTAACAAAAAATAGTATATGAAGTGTAATCAACGATAGCATATGACTCAATAGTTGATATGCATCATCGTTCGATGTGGTCATGTAAAACCAATTATTGTACACGTATCTAATTCTGTTTTGGAGTTGGACGTGAATAATACGCACAAACATATGAGATTGAATCATCCGCGAATATACTAACAAGTTCCAGACTACACATTTATTATTCACGGTTATGCAAAATATTAATACTAATGTAAATAAATAATACTACAAAGTTATGCTTCAAAAAAAAAAAAAAAGAAGAGAAGTTTTGAGGATATATTTTTAAATCAATTTGGTGTTTAGATACGTCATTACCACATTAATAAAACTTAGCTAAATTGAGGTTTACATATTGTTTGAGGTATTAAAATTTTGTATCCACCAAGATGAGGGGATAAAGGATGTCCGAAAAGGGTGAATTATTAAATTACTTGCTATTAAAACCTAATATTCTAATCTATTTTTCATTTCCATCACAAATCCTCTCTATCAAATGATTTTACTTTTTTTTTTTTTTTCCCTCTTTTTTCATTTTCAAACTAAAACATCATGGATTTTAAAATCAATTAATCGTTTTTTTTTTTCTATATAACAATAGTGACAAAATGAGTAAAGTATCTTAGTGGAAGTGATTCAGAAATTACGAAAGGGATTTAAAATAAACAATCGAAGAAACAAGATGGTTACGAAAGACTAAGAAACTCTAAGCGCAATACAAGCAGAACAAATTGCTTAAATCATGTACCTTTTTTCAACCATTCCTCATAATTAGCTCTTATCAACATGTATACACTTACAAATTGAAAACTTTGAAATCTAGGTTTTCTGTGATAACAAAATCGGTGGATGTTCATGTTCACATTGACTGATTTCTATAATAAAATCGGTCGATGTTCATGCCCACGTTGTCCGATTGTCCTTGATGTTCATCGTGGTTGAAGAACATTAACACAGAATCGGTCGATATGGACATTCATATAGACCGATTCTGGTTTGAAAGAAATGAATATGTTTATGTTGGTCTTTTTTGGTATAATCGTTGGACGTTGGATGTACATACCCACATCGAACGATTATAAAGTATGTGATTTCTCAACTTCCAATAATCATTCAATATAAGTGGTTATATCGATCAATTGTATGTAGAGAAAATGCCAAAATTTTCTGGAGGCTTTTTAGTCTATAATCGGTTGATATGCACACCTTTATCGACCGAATCTATAATGTAAATTGCTAGGAATCGGGGGATGTGGATGTATCGTGATGGCCGATTGTAATATTGGAATTCCTAAATTTACTTGAATTTGATTGTTGTTTATCGTATATTGTCATATTCATTAGGAAAAATGTAAAGCAAAAACAAACAAAAAAAAAAGATCGAAGAACAAACATAATATTGCTTCTCTTCCGAGTTTGGGACCTTGTCGAGAGGGAAGTATGAATTTGGGGCTTAAAAACCTTCGGGCATCGGGTGTAAAAGCTAAATGGGTCATTATCAATGAACCAACTTAAGTGGATCGACAAAGAGAATAAGAATTTGAATCTGATAAAAATCAAAGTGAAGAAGAAGTTGTTAAAGAAGTAAGTGATGACGAAAAAGAGGAAAGTGATGACGAAGAAGAAGGAGATAAAGAAGAACAAAGAGGAGGTGAAGAACAACAAGGAGATACAACTAAAGATGAAAAGAAACTAAGAAAGAAAAAATTGGGATACTTACCAAAGTCACCGTTGATGTTACCTCACGACGTTAATGATCCTATTTATGGGTTACCCGATAATGCATAAAGGAGAGTTGTTGATGGGGTAAAAACACATTTGGGATGCTATCGTCTATGCAACCATAGTAATTATTTAAACCTTATGTAATATCGACTACTTTTATTTAAGCTATCATGCACTTTTTAATTTTTCGTAATATGTTATTTAGGATCACATCGATACCATGCATCTTTTAAAACACCAATCGGCATTAAGTAAAATGATTTACGACCATTGTCTGAAGAAGAACCCCAAGTCGTCTATCTCATAGATGCTTAGGGTTGTTCACTTGTAGTAAAGAATTTGGTAGTTGGATATAACAAAACCCCTTCTTTCTGCTTTATGCGAGAGATATTACACGTAAACGGATACTTTGCATCTTCCGTTTGATAAAATAACAATAATTCCAAATGACGTGCAGTTGATCACATGCCTCAATATTGGAGGTAAAGACATGAGGGGGTATCACTACATGAATGAGCTTAGTTGGGAATTTTTTTATAATTTGACGTTGAGGGTGTTTGGTTGGGATGAGAAAAAGACTAAGTCGAAGATGCTAGTAGTTGATCAAAAGCAGAGAATATTCAATATCAAGAGATTGAGGGACCAATTCTTGGGAACATATGAGCTTCTTAAAAGAGATGAGTTGACTCAGGATTGTATCATTGCTACCAACACACAATGCAGTTATAGCAGCAACCCAAGGCACTAGTATCATATAATCTACAGTTTAATTAAAGCTATGTCTCAAACTAGCTTTAATGAAACTGGAGGCAAATATGTATATGACAATATATCGCATCTACTCGTATATGGAAGCCATCAGTATCAACAACTGAAAGCCAAGAAAAAAATTTAGAATCGAGGTCTCTAATCGCCCGAATCACGTGATAATAACTAAAGTCACATGGAAACAACTCGAGCTATGAATACAGGTTTACAACTATCTAGAGAAAAAAAGATGAGAGCTGAAGAGTAAAGTACCGGGAACGAAGAGTTGACCAGATATCGAGAACCTGGATTTCAGAGCTGAAAGCAACTGAGATTATCTGTGACCTGACAAGATGAGCACCTGAAAAACTGGAACATACAAGAGTGAAGATCATACGTCTCCAGTGATGAGGCAAAAAATGTAAAGTGATATGTTGGATCCTAATGACACGTGAAATGTAATTGATCCCCACTGATCACACAATAAATATGTGAATCATCTCTTAAATATATATAACCAATAATGTTCATTTTATAAATAAAAACTCATTCTCATCAATAAACTAAATCTTAAACTTATTTTTCCCGATTATTTTCTTCTCTTCTATTCCTTCCATTTGACTCTAATAACGAATATCCAAAACTCTAGTTTAAAGTTCTAGATTCTAAATTATAATAAAGTAACAAAAAATTATCCAGACAATTAACATTCTAACTAAAATCTAAACATTATGAAAACACGAATCCCGACTAATAAATTACCGTACTTTCGAAAACAATTTATTCCAAAGCTATTACTACCGGTTGATCCATGATAGAAGAGCGACAATGATTATTTTTTCATGACGCACAGCCACATATTAATTTTTGAAATATTAGGATACAATGAATAAACGATCCCGATGAGCCAAAGGACCCATATGTTTTCTTTCAGACACAGCATAAGACTAGCACCTACCTGGATGATACTAGATCCAAAAATCACATCCCATCATAATTTTCTTATTGATTCTGATTAATTAGACAGTTCAGTAACATGGAGTGATACATCAAATTTCGGTGACTTATTAAACAATTTTAGCTTGTTGAGTGATTTATGGCCGTAGGATTTGAGGTTCTTCTTTCTTCCTCTTCCATTTTTTGTTTTTATCTTCCAAGGGGGGTTGTATTATAGCCTAGTGAGCTCCACTGAATTAAATGAATGGGACCAGTATATATATTGTTAGAATTAAAAATGGATTATTATTTAAAATGATTTTTGATTATTACTTAAAATGATTTTTGTTACTAAATATATCTTAGTGGGATCAAGGGTTATTAGTCCAAACTTGGGGTGAAAAAATAGAGCCATCCATTTTCACTTCTTAGTGAATGAGAAACCTTTGGTTTGTCCCATATTGGGCAAACCAAGGAGGAAGTTTATCCTCTTTACCACAAACGTTCTATATAAGGAAAAAGAACTAGTGGATTGGATATGGACTTAGGAAATGGACTAGTGGGCAAATGCACACATGTGCGGTGCTTCGCACAGAAGCACCGCGGACCGCGGGCTTGCGGAGCTTGCGTGAGCCTTGTCGCGAGCCTTGGTGTGACCCTTGGTGCGAGCACACGTGTACCCATCAAAGATTCAACGGGTTTATTTTAAAAATAAATATTTTACCGTTTTGAATTAAATGAAAAATAAAATCATAAATATTTTTTAAATTAAAAAATCTTAACGTTTTGTTTTAATGGGGATTTAATATTTCAAATTAAATTTTTCACCGTTTTTAAAACTCAAAAGATTACTTCTCCTATAAAAGAACAACAATGCTAAGGTTTTCATTTACCCCAGTCGCAGCCACTGTCCTGACGACTTTTCACCATCTTCCTGCTTTGTTGTGCGCAATAGTTTACATTCTTATTTTTTCTTCTACTGTTAAGTTCACAACGGGCCAACAAGTGTTGCTAACTGGGTTGGTATCAGGTGGTTGTACCTGGATTCAAATTTGTCAATTATAAAGGTATAACAACACCTTCTAGGTGTACCTGGCAAATATTGAGTTAAGGGCAGTCTGTTGAACATGCGACTCCACCTCTCTGTGCTTGAGTGATTGTGTGCTGTTTTATCTAACCCTCCCTTAATCAGATACAAGTTTCTATTTGGTTTGTTTTTTTGTTACAGGAATAATATTCGACAACAATTTTATCCAACAATCTTAACTCAATACCTGCTTTCTCGAAAATTATTCTTCTGTATCAATGACAAAGACTGATGTTGAGAGACCTCAGAAGTTTTCTGGTAAGGATTTTAAGAGATGGCAGTCGAGGATGTTGTTTTTCCTGAGTTTCCACATGCTTGATGAAATAGTGTTGAAGCCGTATGATAAAGCTATGGATCTTCCTGAATCATCGAAGGAAAAAGATACTTGGACGAGAAATAATTATTTAGCAAAAAATCATATTTTAAATTGCCTTGAAGACTCTCTGTATGATTTTTATAATGCTAAAGAGAATTTTACTGCTTTCAATTTATGGACTGCACTGCAAGAAAAATATGTAGCAGAAACTGCAGGAAGTAAAAAATTCCTGGTTGCACGTTTTTTGCAATACAAGATGATGGATGACAAGTCTGTAGTTGATCAGTTTCTGGAGTTGCAAAAAATAATAAATGAAATCATTGCTGAAGGAATGGAAATTTCTGAGACCTTTCAAGTTTCTGCTGTGATTGAAAAATTACCAAGTTCATGGGCCGAATACAAGAGAAGACTAAGGCATGAAACTGGTGAGATTACTATGATAGAATTGGGCAAGAAAATCCAAGTTGAAGAATTGCTGTGTTCAAAGGACAAGAATGTTTCTTCTGCAAGAGACATGTCAAACAAAGCTCATGTGATCGAACACAAGTTTGCCACTCTCAGTCTGGACCACAACAAGCGCAAGCCTGACCCTCAAGGAAAAGGTAAATTTCAAAAACCAAAGTCTGCTATTGGTAAGATTAAGGGAGCATGTTATGTTTGTGGTGTGTCTGGCCATATGGCAATGCATTGTAGAAAACGCAAAGATGCAAATTTTAAGAAATCAAATGTAAACTTAGTTGAAAGTAGTAAAAATGAATTTTCTGGCACGGTGTCTGAGGTTAACTTAGTTACCAATGTGAGAGACTGGTGGGTAGACTCTGGAGCTACCAAACATGTATGCGGTAGTAAAGACATGTTCACCTCCTATCAGACGGTAGGAGAAGGAGAAAAACTCTATATGGGTAATTCATCTGCAGCACAGGTTGCAGGAAAAGGAAAAGTTTCGCTGAAGCTCTCTTCCGGGAAAATCCTCACATTGAATGAAGTTTTACATGTACCAGACATCTGCAAGAATCTCGTTTCAAGTGGTGTGCTAGATGATAAGGGAAAAGACTTTGTGGGAAAGGGCTATAAGGCTGAAGGCCTATACAAATTATCTGTAACCTCTGTTGAAGTTAATAAAATTGATTCTTCTTATGTTGTTGTCTCATTGAATATCTGGCATGGTAGACTTGGTCATGTAAATTATAAATCAATGAACAAATTGGCAAACTCTGGCTGCATTCCAAAATTAAATTTGGAATATGAACATAAATGTGAAGTTTGTGTAGAATCAAAATATGCAAAGAAGCCTTTTAAGAAAAATGTCCATAGAAATTCTAATCCCTTAGAGTTAATTCACTCAGACTTAGTTGATATGAAATCAATCCAAACTAGAAGTGGTAAAAAATGGTTTGTCACTTTCATAGATGACTGTACTAGGTACTGTCATATTTACTTGCTTAAAGGGAAAGATGATGCTTTAGAAGCATTTAAATTATATAAATTAGAAGTAGAAAACCAATTGAACACCACTACTAAAACCATTAGGTCTGACCGTGGGGGTGAATATGTAATCCCTATAGGAGATTTTTGTGCACAACATGGCATTATTCATGAGGTAACTCCTCCTTATTCACCACAATCAAATGGAGTTGCTGAAAGGAAAAACCGAACCCTTAAGGAGATGATGAATGTCATGTTAATCAGTTCAGGACTAATGGTGAACTTGTGGGGGGAGGCCGTCCTCTCATCTTGCTATATCCTGAACAGAGTGCCCCTTAAAGGATCAGTTAAATCACCGTATGAATTATGGAAAGGCAAACAACCCTCCTATGGATACTTCAAAGTGTGGGGGTGTTTAGCCAAGGTCTCTATTCCTCCACCTAAGAGGACTAAAATAGGACCTAAAAAGGTTGATTGTGTCTTCATAGGATATCCCGAACACACCACTGCTTATAGGTTTATGGTTGTGAGTTCTGAAAACTCAGAAATTGGTGTGAACACCATTATGGAATCTAGGGATGCTACATTTTTTGAAAATGTGTTTCCATTGAAATCTGAATCTCGCATGATATGTGATGATCCCCTAGATGTCCCTTCTTCTAGCCATATCTTACCGATAGAAGAAGATGAATCTGTTTATGAACCTAGAAGAGGCAAAAGACTTAGAATAGAAAAATCTTTTGGGCCAGACTTCATAACCTGTTTAGTTGAAACTGATCCACAAACCTATAAAGAGGCCATGACTTCTTCTGAAGCTCCATGGTGGAAAGAGTCCACTATTAGTGAGATGGATTCTATTGTTCAGAATGAAACCTGGGAGATAGTAGATTTACCTCCAGGGTGCAAACCCATAGGCTGTAAATGGATCTTCAAGAGAAAACGTAAGGTAGATGGAACTGTGGAAAAGTATAAAGCTAGACTAGTAGCTAAGGGCTATAAACAAATAGAAGGTGTAGATTTCTTTGACACTTATTCACCGGTCACTAGAATTACTTCCATTAGGATGCTAATTGCAATCGCTGCAATTCATAATCTAGAAATACATCAAATGGATGTAAAAACTGCGTTCCTAAATGGTGAATTAGATGAAGAAATTTATATGGACCAACCCGAAGGCTTTGTAGTGAAGGGTTATGAAAACAAAGTGTGCAGACTTAAAAAGTCTTTATAAGGCTTGAAACTAGCACCGAAACAATGGCATGAAAAATTTGATCATGTAATGTTCTCTAGTGGATTTAAAATAAATGAAGCTGACAAATGTGTGTACACTAAATCTATAAATGATGCTTGTGTGATTGTATGCTTGTATGTTGATGATATGCTTATACTAGGTACAACCTTAGAAATCATTAATTCCACTAAGAACATGTTGAGTGAGAACTTTGACATGAAAGACTTAGGTCCGGCTGATGTAATCCTAGGGATGAAAATTAGAAAGGAGTCTAGTGGATTCAGTCTTAGTCAATATCATTATGTTGAATCAGTTCTTAAGAAATTTAACCAGTTTGATAGTAAACTTGCAAGTACTCCATTTGACCCTTCTTGCAAACTCAAGAAAAACAAAGGCAATGGAGTCTCACAACTTGAATATTCACGAGTCATAGGAAGTCTGATGTATTTAATGAACTGCACAAGACCAGACATTGCCTATGCTGTGAGTAGACTTAGTAGGTATACATGTAATCCAGGACAAGAATATTCGGATGCACTTTTCAGAGTGTTGAGGTATCTTAAATACACTTTAAACTACCGTTTAAGTTATGAAAGACACCCTGTTGTTCTTGAAGGATACTGTGATGCAAACTGGATAGCAGACTCAGAGGAGTCTAAGTCTACGAGTGAATACGTATTCACTCTTGGCTGTGGATCAGTGTCTTGGAAGAGTTCCAAACAGACCTGTATCGCTCGATCCACTATGGAATCCGAGTTTATTGCGTTAGATAAAGCAGGAGAGGAAGCCGCTTGGCTAAGATGTTTTTTAGAAGACATTCCTCTCTGGCATAGGCCTGTGCCAGCTATATCTATTCATTGTGATAGTCAAGATGCAATAGCTAATGCTAAAAACAGCAACTATAACGGAAAATCTATTCATATCAGGAGAAGACACAATTCTCTAAAACAACTAATCTCAACTGGCGTTATTTATGTTGACTTTGTGAGGTCTAAGGAGAATATCGCGGATCCTTTGACGAAAGGCTTATCCAAGGAGATAGTTAGTAATGCATCGAGGGGGATGGCGCTTAAGCTCATAAATTAAAACTTGCCTTGAAGGATACTCAACCTTGCTGACTGGAGATCCCAAGATCAAGGTTTTGAATGAGACAACTAATTCGTGGCGGGTAAAAATCAAACACTATCAGAGAATTATTTTCTCTGTCCTTTCCCTATGGTGTAGACGTGATAGTGTGACTGCATGTGAGGATGACTTATATTAAAGTCTTAATGAGTTTTATAGTTTCAATTTAAGATTGAAATGGGGTGTAGCAGTTAACACTCTTGAAAGAACTCACCTATCTGAATGAGGAAGTGGGTCGCTTCCTATGAGAATTGAGCTGATTCTCTAGAGCATTCTGAGAAACGGGATATGTCCAGGGACAAAACGGACACAACGACGTGAACTTAACAACACTCTTGAGAGATATCTCGCGTAAAGAGCTATTGATGAATTACACCAAACCATGGCAGTTAAAGACATCGCGTTCACTGACCATCAAGTAGTTCTGGTACTTCTCACTAAGCAAAGGTTCAATTCCTTATGGACACCTATTGCTTAAGAGGTATTTCTCGTTTTCCGGTTTTCTGATTTATCGCTTTCTTCATTCATGTGGGGGATTGTTAGAATTAAAAATGGATTATTACTTAAAAATGATTTTTGATTATTACTTAAAATGATTTTTGTTACTAAATATATCTTAGTTGGATCAAGGGTCACTAGTCCAAACTTGGGGTGGAAAAATAGAGCCATCCATTTTCACCTTAGTGAATGAGAAACCTTTGGTTTGTCCCATATTGGGCAAACCAAGGAGGAAGTTTATCCTCTTTACCACAAACGTTCTATATAAGAAAAAAGAACTAGTAGATTGAATATGGACTTAGGAAATGGACTAGTGGGCAAATGCACACATGTGTGGTGCTTCGCACCGAAGCACCGCGGACCGCGGGCTTGCGGAGCTTGCGTGAGCCTTGGTGTGACCATTGGTGCGACCATTGGTGTGACCATTGGCGTGAGCCTTGGCGTGTGCCTTGCGAGTGCCTTGCGTGTGCCTTGCGAGTGCCTGCGAGTGCACACGTGTACCATCAAAGATTCAACGGGTTTATTTTAAAAATAAATATTTTACCGTTTTGAATTAAATAAAAAATAAAATCATAAATATTTTTTAATTAAAAAATCTTAACGTTTTGTTTTAATGGGGATTTAATATTTCAAATTAAATTTTTTCACCATTTTTAAAACTCAAAAGATTACTTCTCCTATAAAAGAACAACAATGCTAAGGTTTTCATTTACCCCAGTCGCAGCCACTGTCCTGACGACTTTTCACCATCTTCCTGCTTTGTTGTGCGCAATAGTTTACATTCTTATTTTTTCTTCTACTGTTAAGTTCACAACGGGCCAACGAGTGTTGCTAACTGGGTTGGTATCAGGTGGTTGTATCCTAGATTCAAATTTGTCAATTATAAAGGTATAGCAATACCTTCTAGGTGTACCTGGCAAATATTGAGTTAAGGGCAGTCTGTTGAACATGCGACTCCACCTCTCTGTGCTTGAGTGATTGTGTGCTGTTTTATCTAACCCTCCCTTAATCAGATACAAGTTTCTATTTGGTTTGTTTTTCTGTTACAGGAATAATATTCGACAACAATTTTATCCAACATATATATATGCGTCCAAAGAGATAGACAAAAACTGCTGATAGTAATATGGATTCTGATAATATTTACAGTGATCTATCTCAGATGATTATTAAGGAGGATCCACATTATTTATTTTGGGGACCCTACTTTGGATCCTACATAATGCACACAAGACTACGTGTAATTGTACATGTATAGTATTTCCAACGGGTAATGTGTTGGAGAAAATGAACTTGAAATGTTATTTTTTAATCTTGGTAGGAATAGATCTTATGACTAAGAAGATACTAAGGTACACTAGCTCATTTTTACTTTTGTAAATGAATCTTTAGTCCCACATTGGAGAAACTAAAGGTGATTTTTCTCCTTATTACCTAGAAAGTTGCATCTAAGGGAGGGCCCTTAGGGGTTTAAACACTTTTGTGGTTGGGGAGGACTAACGCTATGGGCTAGTTGGTGCAACCATACATTTCACACACGCGTGGTGCTTCGCACCAAAACACGGTCGATCGGGCTCGGATGCGGCTGCAGGTGCGGGCGTAGCTACGGCTGCGGGCCAACCAAGACTTACCTTTTTGAACATAATATATTTCATTAAAAGATTTAAGACTAAAGTAAATTTTGTTTTAAATGTGTGTGTGTGTGG
>JAJJMC010012356.1:400035-417123 GCA_023531435.1 Papaver californicum | reverse complement strand
GGGGGGGGGGGGGTGTTCTGACCCGGCGAGATTTAAGCTGAATTAAAGAGAGAATAAATTGATCGTTTTAATTTCGTTTCAAATTTATGTCCGTGCTTCATGCACAAAATTGATTCTCATTCAATTGCAATTAAAACTATTCACTTTTTTTGTCTATAAAAGAAAAACGAATTCTTCATTTCAACTCACTCCAGAAGCAGCTACTATCCTGTCTTCTTTTCCTCTCTTTTTGCTTTGTTTTGCGCACTGCTTGTTTATTTCCCTTCCATATCTATCTTGCTGTTAAGTTCTTGAGGGTGATTTGTATTGTGTTTATACAAGTCATAACGGACAATTATATCCTGGATACATCTCCGTTGTGGGGGTATAACATCTCTCATTCTTGAGGAGTACCCGTGGACTATTGTGTTAAGGACAATTTGTTGAGCAGGTGGCTCTGTCCATTGTGTGATATCAATTCAGTGATTTCTTAACCTTAACAATTTCTTATGTTTATTGCTTTCTATTGTTGCAGACTCAACATAATGCACACAAGAATCCTGGTGATTATGTTAAAAAATAAAATAATAAAAAATAAATAAATAAAAAGACTATGAAGTATATAATTCTACCAGGTGCATGTGCTTCCTATTTTAGTGGTTACACATGATTTTTCAGTTTCTTACCAGAAAAAAAAAGTAGCCACCAACGGGAATGTAATAAGCCCCCACCCTCAATTTTTTTTCTTTTTTCTATATGTGGTAAAATGTTGGCTTATTCCCCGTGGGAAAGAAATGTCAAGTCCAATAAATGTTAATAGATACGAGTATGTTTTAAGCGACTCAAGTCCCTCCCGCGTTGGATTTGTTTTTAGTTCTACAGCTGTCAACACGTGATATGAGGGTAGTAAATATTTCTGTAACGTAACTGAAGGTGTTGGGAATTGGGAGATCTATGACGAGAGCTGATATGTTGAAAATGAATAAAAAATTAAAGCCATATCACGTTGCATGTTTGTCTTCGTAGAATTCAAAGAGGATAACACCCTGGTTCGTTACTTGCGTCATCTGGTATGGTTTATATTTTAAATTGCCGAAAAATTAGAATTATGTTTATCGCTGTAAGGCACGACAAAATTGTGTCTTTTATGAATCTCCGTCCCTCCCCTGGATAAAAATGTTAATTCACGATATTGCGGTCACCTTGACTGATCATGAGAACACTCTGTATACCATGATGATGCTTAACAATAAGAAAAATAGAAAGAGTTGCGAGTCTATTTTCGATTAACCAACTATACTTTATAGGAAGGATGGTGTGGTTTGATGATGTCGATTAGTCACAAATGACATTTTTTAAATATAGAAGGCTATTATTTTGATTTCAAGCATCAACTTATGTGTTCGATAAGCATAACATCTCGACAAGTATCCGTTTTGATTTACCATATCTTTTCAATCTTGATATAATTAATAGAAGTCGGTTTGCCTTCAATTTTGTAAGCAACAGTTTTAAGTGACTTAGCAAAGATGGTAATCTTAATAGCTGCTTTCTCAACAGATAATATATCAGATTTTCATCTTGATCGGGACCATGAACTCAGCATCAGAAAAGAATTTGACGAGGGTTAAAGAGAGAAAAGAAACATAAAAGATTTTCCTATTTTTAAAGTAATTTAAAAATTAAAAATAAAGAGTAAAAGCAGGAATTGAAAACCTGTTGTAAATACTAGCCAATAAAATGGGTCAGAATATGCACCCCGGTTTACATATATTAAAATGTTTTCGGCAACTTTCTAAAAACTATATTTCCTCTGTCCTAATTTAGTTAAAAAAATATGGAAATATCAAAAGAATCCAAGATTTATTCCTCTCTATTCCATAAACCCATCATTTAGATGGTTTATATGTATAACCCAAAATATAAAATGGACAGTTGAAAATAGATCAATTAGATTGATGTTAGTATGGTTTCAAACTAAAATTTGGTTATGCTTTAGTATTTAAGATGTTAGAACGAACTTTATTTTCTTAGTTGTTGCTTTCAGACTTGGTTATGCTTTAGTTTTTCAGATGATAGAATGAACTTTATTTTCCTTAGTTGTTGTTTTCAGACAAAGTTATAGTTGACGCTTAAGTAGTTTGTTCAAACTGATTTTAATAAATTATAATACATGCTTCGTTACAAAATTGTTGAATAAGTCTGTTTTACAGACAAAGATACAGTCGAGAGATTTATTCTATGGAGAACACGGAAGGAATTTAGCTAAAAAAGATTAAACAGGGACACTAGAACTTTCACAATTTAATGATGTGATATAAAAAAATTTCACAAATAGAGAGTCAGTAAAACATACAGTCAGATGCATGAATTAAAATGTTCCCACTTGTTACCATGAGATATGTAAAAAACAACTTCTTTCAAGTTTGAAGCATTTTTCAGCAGAAACTCCACCAAATTGAATTCATTATCAGTTCTTCCAAGACATATAATCTTCACAGACTTGTGTTGAAACAACATACATGGAAACGTAAAAGTAACTTCCCAATCTCTGGGGGGATCTTGATACCACTGCCAATAGTCCTGTACAAAAGAAACAAAATGATAGTCAATAGATCTTTAAAACGATTAAGAAATTCAACAAAATGACACTGCATATATTTGAGCTCGAGAATGGAACATAAGACTATGGAGTAACAAAGCAAATATACAAATATTTTGGCTACTTAATTATTACCGGTGTCATGTGCTCATTTGGTATTTCCACGGTAGGTGAATCTATGCTCGGTAAGATCTTCATTAAAACTTGCTTGAAAACAGGTTCTCATATAATAAGTTACCATCTTCAAACATAGTACACTACCAATATGAAATGTGGGCCGATTGTCTAGTAAGTCGGAAATTCCTGAGACAATCTTGACATAAAGAGATATTTGATCAGATACATAGCTTTATGCACATACATAATTTTATGCACATGTATGCTTAAAGGAAAACAGATGCATGAATTTTGACTGCCGAAACAAAGAGAAGATGCAAAATAACTCGGGGATCCCAGGGAATAACTAAAGTTCATTAACAATATCAAGTGCTTTTAGAAAATCCATCGCTCGTGTGGCACACAGTTCTTTCTCATAGTCATGTAGCTTCAAATAGTGCTTCTCGTTTTCCTGACTACCGAAATCTAGCATTTCAATATGATCACAAACTAGAGAAGAAATATTCTCCATAAAATATTCCCTCCATGTATAATCTTCGCAAACGAAAGTTTGGAGATTCAGAATATTTAAATTGATTTTCATTACCATATAGATGCTACTTTATCTCTTTATATATTAGATACTAGGAGGTCAGCACGCCAAGTAGAGCCAGTTCGGTCTAACTATAATAAAAAGTTGGTTACCATAGTTAGCAATGATGGAGATGGATTGTAAAACAAATCGACAAGGGATTCAAAATAATCCGACGATCACATACAATATTCTTCAATGTTTTAACAGTAGTATATTTTGTAACACGACAAGATAACGACTCACTTTCAAAGTGAATAATGGATTCACAACTCGCCTTAAGAAAGAAAACTGTCAGCTCAATAAAAATAAGCGTAAAATGTACAAAATCAAGTATGTTGAAAAAATTAGCTAACACAACTCGTGATAATTGCAATTATCATACGTTACGATAATTACATTTATCACACGTTAAAATAATTACAATTATCACAAGTTACGATAACTACAGGGTGGCAATATACTATATCTTAATCAATAAGAAAGAAAAAAAGTGTGATATCCAGAAAAGTGATAGTAGCTTTCAGAAGAACACATATAAAAAAGCAAAAACCCTAAAACCCCCCAAAAAAAAGATTCAACAAATAAAAACGTTAATGATATCATAAGTACCATCTTAATCAATTCAAACGGTAAGTATACTTCATGCATTAATCTACTAATAGTTAGAATCATTGTACAACAATACGAATTACTATGGGATACAGTATCAATAATAAGATTACCGAAAGAAACATTAAACATAAAAAAAATTACCTGATTGTTAAAAGAAATCCTCAAAATCTTTACCGAACCCTAGTGAAGGTGAAAAAAAAGTAGAAGAAGAGAAAAAAAGGAAAAGGTTGAAAAAAGAAGGAAACCCCGATGAGTAACAATGGTTTTTCCAATAATGAAGAAGTTTTAGAATATAAAAGATGAAACCAGAAAAGGAGAAACTGCCATCCATAAACAACGACCATGACTAATTGACCGTGCAATGATTTTATTTATTTATTAATAATACGTAATTGATAAAGGTTAATTTAGTCATCCATAAAACATGAAGATATCCTATCAATCTAATTGATCTATTTTTAACCGTCCATTTTATATTTTGGGTCACATATATAAACCATCTAAATGATGAGTTCATAGAAAATAGAGGAACAAAACTTGGGTTCCTTAGATATTTCCACATTTTAAATAGGCCAAATCTTTTATCCTTTAGCGAAACGATTTTTGATGGCAGACTAAAATATCCTTATTTTTTCCGTATGAAGAAAAGTCAATCATTAAGTGTGAACGGTGAATGATAAAAATTTCTCTTCTAACTTAACGTATAAACCAGATCCACTCCTCCTGATTCATCTCGCTTTTTCTCGTTGTACTAAAAACTTTATATACTTGAATTTTAATTCCCGCTCCATACATCCAGCTCATAGTCAAAGCTCCAACAGGTTTGACTTTTTTACTTGTAGAATAGACATAACTAAAAATAGTTAAGCCTTAGGCCAGGTATTATAAATGAACGATGAAAACCCTTAAAATCTACGTGGTCATTGATTTTTCCATACGTGGAAAGTTAGTTGGGAAGTTCATGTCTTATGTTAAAATGCTAATAAATTGGGTATCGACGTATAAGTTTGCGATCGGAACTTGTTGTTACGAAAAGGTATATATTCCGATTAAAAAAACATTTAAAAGTAAAAAAAGAAAAGGAAAACAAGTTGGGTATCCCGATCGGTGGATTAAGCACCGATCGAGATTTGGACAAAGCCTAACTAAGTTTCTATTTTTATTAATACAGATCTGACAAAAACTGAAAAAGTAAACAAGTTTTTAATGTTTAAAAAAAGTTAAACAACCGATCGGGATACCATATCCCGACCGGGATATATTCTATTTTTCGTATATTTTATATTCTATTAAATATTCGTTTTTTATTCTTTTTCGGTATAATTTTTTTTATAATCTTTTTTTTTTTTAAATCAATGGTTGTACTTCCTTTTCCCGATTGAAGTATAATGTTTCGATCCTAGATTATTTTATCGACCGCCAAACCATTTACCCGACTTCCTTTATTCTCTTATTCCCCAATCAAAAACTTTGGAATCAGGGTTCGGAATACGGTTTTTAAGGTAATACCCTAATCGATTGTACTTGACTAAACCCTTATTTAAGGTTACAGTTCCCTCATAGTACCTGGCCTTAGCAAATGAGCAATATTAGACGTTTGATGCATCGATTTCAGTTTCCCGATGGATCTTATCTCAAAGTGAATCATGTAACCCCACTAAAATAGTATCCACGAGCTTAAATATCCATGCAAGTAACACCTAACAATGAAACAAAAACTCATTAATCATGGATACTAAATTTTAAATAAAATTTCTCTAATTATCGATTCATTTACCATCCAGGGTTTTTCTTTCTTTTAATTTTTACGTCATGTCCTTTAAAACAACTCTTCTTCCAAATGTCACATGCACCGAGAAATCTTAGAAAAAACCTAAATTAAATTTGAATGAAAACAAATTCAACTAAATCTAAAAAAGAATTTAATAGATCCTAGCTTAAACATGAATGAAAATAAATTCAACTGAACTTTACACAAGATGAAACCAATTGTTTTTTTCTAGTTTAAACATAGATGAAAACAAATTTAACCAAATCTAAAACATGACGCATCCAGTTTCATCCTAACTATTTATTGATTTTTTTTTTCTTACTTGTAAGTCTGGATACATCCAGTTTTATCCTAGCTATTCGCGAGGATACAACCAGTTTCATCCTACCTATTATTTTTCGAAAAAAAACACTCTCGGATTTACTATCTGGATCTTGTTTTGTAGACCATCTAAAACCCTCTCCAAAAATATAAACTTTATTAAAATAGAATATATTTTGGAAGTTATGAATTTCTTTGTAATTTGTTTTTAATTAGGAAAGAAAAAGGATAAATAAATAAATAATAATATAAACTTTATTAAAATAGAATATATATTTTGGAAGTTATGAATTTTTTTGTAATTTATTTTTAATTAGGAAAGATAAAGGGATAAAGAAAAAATACCAATAAAGGTGAGGATATAATTGTCTAGGCTTTTCTAGGTCCATTTGAACCAACCTTACTTATTACTCGTCCACTATAACCAACTTTAAAAATTTATGTCCATTTGACTCATTTTATCTAAATTTTGTGCATATGTTTTAACTACTACTTCCATCCCCTTTATAAAGGCGGATTTTTAAATTTTAATTGACCCATTAAATAAATAAAACTTCAATTTCAAGATGATTTTTTCCACATATAAATATATAACCTTATTTATTATACATTTGTATTATAATAAATAGGTTAATGTTTTTTGTCTTAAAAATGAGATAAAGGATAAAATCAGAAAAATGATAAATATTTATGAAATCCAAATTCTTTTTTATTTTAAGATAATTGATAAATTTCACCGATGTATAGAAGATGAAGGGAGTAATATTTACATAAAATTTAATTTTTTTTTATTCTAAAAGAATTGATAAAATTTTAAATAACATGATAGTGAAACAATTATTAATTAATTAACGGCAACTTGACATTTGAAAAAACAGTTGGCACTAAATGTGTACGTGGCGGATCATACTTTTATATTTACCTAACCTGATCATGCGCAACTACCGGGCACCATCTTCGGATGCACAAAATATACCTTCACGTTCACGTGAGTACACCAGGATAATATATTATCCTTGCTATAAGTGTTTGGATCAAACTGTTTAAAGTTAATTTGTATGAAAACTAGTGGTATTTTACTAATGTTTCATAAACTTGGAAACTCAAGCTAAAGTATAAATATGAAAATGGAAGTGAGACGTATTATTCCTTAACTTTTCGTTACAAAGTTTACGTTATATTTATAGGCATGAAAACTAAATAAGAAATAAACACGTTAACTAAGTACGTGTTAATTTTAAATTCACTCTTGATAAGTTTAGCATTTCCTTAACTACACTTAGTTGGCAACGTGTTGGTATAAAGATAATATCCTTTGGTATCAAGTCACTCTCATTTATCTCAAGTATGTATGAGATAAAGCAAACTAAGTAAGAGTTACTACTTTGACCCACGGTGGGCCGGCCACAATTTTTTGAATATTATATAATACTTCCTTTTGGATGATTCATTGTTTTAAGGACATTATTTCTTTAAAAAACTGCCGGTAAAGTTTAATGGGACAAAACCTGGACAAAAGAAAAAAAAAGAGTAACAAAAGTCTTAGAACAACGTTGGACACGCATATGCTGCCTCGTTAAAACCTCGGCAAGGAAAATCCAGTGGGATAAAACCTTGACGAAGGAAAAAGAGTACAATGCGTTAAAGTCCAAAAACAAAACTTCCCCTGAGTAAAATCTCCGTTAACTTGTCTGCTTGTATATGTGGCGCATTCCGATTCCATAAACTAGCTTCCGGAAAACTTTTGTTGGTAAAGACTTGGTGAAGAGATCAACATAATTTTCACATGATTGTATTTTCTGAATATCAATCTCGTTGTTCTTCTGGAGATGCTGAGAATAAAAAATTACTTTGGTGAAATATGATTCGTTCTATCACCTTTGATATAGCCCTCTTTAATTTGTGCTACACATGCCGAGTTGTCTTAACAAATTGTTGTTAGAGCACTGGTTATGGAAGTTAGACCGCAAGAGCTTCTGATGTGCTCGATTAATGACCGCAACCACACACATTCTCTACTAGCTTTATGGAGAGCAATTATTTCAGAATGATTTGAGGATGT
Source organism: Papaver californicum (assembly GCA_023531435.1). Lineage (NCBI taxonomy): Eukaryota > Viridiplantae > Streptophyta > Magnoliopsida > Ranunculales > Papaveraceae > Papaver > Papaver californicum. The sequence goes on along the minus strand of JAJJMC010012356.1, from coordinate 409,085 downwards.
AGCTGGCTTGCTCTGCTTGTAAGAATGCCATGAAATCGTAGTTCCACCGCTAGTAAAAACGTACCTTGTCTGAGAAATTCCTTTGTGCGGGTCTAAGAGGTATCCAACATCCGTATACCACGTTATCTGTGAACAAGCTAAAGAATCTTTCGAATAAAACAAACCCATGTTAGTAGTACCACGAAGGTAACAAAAATTTGTTTTATCCCTGTCCAATGTCAATTTGTTTTATACCTGTCCAATGTCGTTTCGTTGGCACAGAACTATACTTGGCTAGCAAATTTACTGCAAAAGAAATGTCAGGATTAGTACATTGAGCTAAATATAACAGATCCCTAATTGCACTCAAGTATGGTACTTCAGGACCAAGTAGTGCTTCACCCTCCTTTTTAGGGAGAAATGGATCCATTTTAGGGTCAAGAGATCTAACAATCATTGGGGTGCTAAGCGAATACGTTTCGTCCATCTTAAAACGCTTCAATATTTTCTCTGTATAAGTGGATTGATGGATAAGAATTCCAGTCCCATAATGCTCAAGTTGCAGGCCAAGATAAATTTTTTTTTACCGAGATCTTTCATCTTGAACTCCTTCTTTAAGCATTCAATTGCTTTGGAGAATTCATCAGGAGTTCCAATCAAGTTGATGTCATTTACATATACAACTATTATTGCAATTCCAGATTCTGTCTTTTTAATAAACACACAAGGGCAAATCGAATTGTTTACATATCCTTCTTTTACTAAGTATTCACTGAGGCGATTATACCATGTTCGTCCGGATTGTTTTAATCCGTAGAGATCTCTATTTAGTTTACGTGAATACATGTGACGTGGTTTCCCTTCAGGTAACTTAATCCTTCCGGAAGTTTCATGTAAATGTCTGTATCTAGCTCGCCATATAAATATGCATTGACCACGTCCATTACATGCATGTCAAACCTTTTTGAGACTTCCATACTTATCAAATATCGAAAGGTAATTGCATCCATAATATGAGAGTATGTCTCTTCATAGTCAATCCTATGTTTCTTTAGGAAACCCTTTGCCACTAGTCGCGCTTTATATCGAACGACTTCATTTCTCTCGTTACGCTTTCTCACACACATCCATTTGCAATCTACAGGATTCACATTTTCTGGTATTTGGATTAGGGATTAAAAACATTACGTTTAGCGAGAGAATCAAATTCAGCTCGGATTGCCACTTTCCATTTCGGCCAATCATCTCTTTGTCGACATTCCTTTATAGAGTGTGGTTCAATACCATCATTATCGTTGGCAATTTCAGTAGCTACTGAGAATGAAAATACATCGTCGACAATAAATGTGTTACGATCCCATACTTCTCTGTCGCATGCGTAATTTATGGAAATTTCCTCATTTATAGGTACCTGTGTCTCAGTCGAGACTTTATCCTCTTCAGGAGGTTTAGAGAAAATGGGTCGTTCTTTGATAGTCTCTTTAGGAGCACTATCTATAGCCTCTTCAAGAGCGCTATCTTTAATCGAGACAGATTGGCTCTTCCTCTTTCGAGGGACAAAATCTTTTGATCCAACTGGTCGTCCACGCTTCAGGCGTGCCTTTGATGATTCGTTTGCCGCTGAGCTCCCAACTTGTCCTGTCGTTATATCAATCCGAGCTGGAGCATATCTAGCAGGCACATATAATTTTGTAATTTGCCAACGTCAGTAAATACACCAGGCATTTGATTTGCAATATTTTGCAGATATATAATCTTTTGCATTTTAACTTCAGACGTATTAGTGCAAGGATCAAGATGGGACAAACTTGGTGTATACCAAGATATTTCACGTCGTTCTTCTGACGTCTTACCTTCTCCCCCTAACAACGGGAAAATTGTCTCATCAAAATGACAATTTGCAAATCTAGCTGTAAAAACATCACCTGTTAAAGGTTCTTAATACCTTACAATAGATGGCAAATAAAAACCAACATAAATACCAAGGCGGCGTTGTGGACCAAATTTAGTTCGTTGTGGTGGTGCATCCGGCACATAAACAACACAGCCAAAAACACGTAAACGCGAAATATCTGGTTGCTGCCTCAAAACAAGTTGTAAAGGGGAATATTGATGGCTAAGTATAGGGTTTTAGAATACCCTGTATAAAATAACCGCAATCGCACGGTGTCTACAATGCAGACAACGGTAAGTACGGGTCGAACCCACAGGGAGCGGGGATGTAATTAATATCTCAATTAACTAATTAGAAATAATATTTTGGGATTTTTAGAATTATGAATTAAATACTAAAACAAACTAAACTAATAAAATAAATCAAATAGGAAACATAGTAAACAGAGTTTTTAGTATCCACCACTATTTCTATTTAATTACTGAAGTGAAACATAACTCTTGAATATTCATCTATGTTCGTTCTATCAACATCACTTATTATATGTATTAGACTCGCAAATGTCACTGGGACGCCCTAAGCATGGCGCATCAAAAGCTCTAAGTATCATGCATACACCATCTAATTGCGTTAGCGAGAAAATAATAAGAAACTAATTATAGGTTCTCAAATAATATCTGGCTCTTGTAAGCATACCCCATCTAAGGATTTAACCCAAGCATGAAATATCAAATAAGTTGACAACATATTTGCTATCTTATTAATTCTGCGCATAGGTTACTGTATTGTACAAAACCGGTGAAGAAACAACTAATTTTTCATTAAATCAATAAATCAAAATCATTGAATTAATATATTCAAATCATAATAGTCTATATCAAATACTTCATTTAATTGATCTAAAACTGTAAGTGGTTTCAACATTAAACCCTAGTTACAAAATTAGTTAGCAAGACATGGGGATGGGTTTCTCAAAACTCATAAAAAGAATTAACATGAGTAGAGAATTAATAAACCGATATCACCGTTGTCACCCGGAAATAAATGGTCTTCCTCTCTTGTTCTATCTGCTCCCAAACCTTCACAATTGTTCCTCCCGTCGGTGTCAGCCGAAAAACCCAGAAAACAGAGAATCCTCAAAAACTCCAACGAACCCTCCCTTTTTAACCTCCAATTCCATATGTAAAACAAATATTATATGTTGGACTTCTATGTGCTTAAGCCCAAAACCAGCCCATAATAATTTCCACCGATGACTCTTTGGACAAAAGTCCACCGTTTCAACACCACTAACTCATCAAAGCAAGCACCTCCCACCTAATTTTAAATACAGTATAAACAAATATTAACGTCATTGTTTGGGTAGTAAATTCTTTTTTTTTGTAAGTGGATCCCACATCATTTTTTTAAATCTCCATACGGTGGTAATGTGCACATTCTTGCATGTGTTTTCCTGGCCATTTAACCATTTTGTGGTTTCATATATATGTATACAGACCCAATTACTCTGTTATGCTCTCCAATGGAATGAAATCCATTAAAAAAATACTTGTGCTCCCTCAAATCCACCAAACAATTGTTGCCAACTTTACTTGTTATTTTAACTGCTGCCAGGTGCTGTTAATAATTGCAGATTTAGCTAAATATATTTGTGATGTCGGGTTTTCGGTATATCGCCTATAAAAACAGAAAAACACTAAAATTAGCATAAAAATGGGCACTAACAAATATAGATTAAGTGGTAAAAGTGCATGAGTTTAGTGCTAATCAAATACCCCCAAACCTATATTTTGCTAGTCCTCGAGCAAAACTAATCTAAAAATAAAAATCCTAACTCACTTTCGCAGGAATTGCGACTGCATTTAGCATATGTAATAAGCCTTTAAATCTCTAAGTGGCCTTAGGGGACGAGTTTTGTCTCGTGAGGGTTTACAAGAGATATATCCACAAAACCTTTTTCTCCAAAATCTAGCTACCTGTGAACGATAGAGGATAGACACTAAACAAGCTATTTAGTTGGCGTACTAATTTCTTCGACTATAAGAATCATTACCCTGTATGAATCCAATTGATGTACATGAGTTTGTACTCAACGTACTAAAATTCATATAAGAATGCAAACTCTACTCATATAATCATTGAACATCCAAAACTGGATAAAAATTCACATTGCTCGAAATCAATCAAATTCAAACACAGGGATAGATTAGAAGATGAAAATATAAGTAATGAATGGTGCATATGTTGACTAAGGTGAACGATGTTTCACAAAATATTAGTATCAAGTCCGGCTCGGATGCTCCTATATTTATTATTATTATTTATATACATAATATTATTTTCTTTTTTTTTTCTTTTTTTTTATTTTTTTTTATGACTACATGATTAGATATTTTGAATATAAGCGCATGCTCCTTTTCAGCAGATTACATGATAGTTCCCATGGATCCTGCATTCCACGCTTGCTTAGGCGACGGAGACAGCGAAAACACACACATATTACTATCAAAGTGTCAATTTTTTTTTCTTTGACAAAATTAAAATTCAAAAGCATCCGAGCTACGACCTTATGTCAATACTAGGGCCCCACCAAATCACTTAGAGAAACATAAAATTGTAAAAATAAAAATAGAAAGTGTTATGATTATGATGATTCCGAGATATGCTTGTTCAATGATTATCATGTTATCTCTAACACCTGAGTGCATTCAGATATGAATAGACCATTTAGATGGGTACACCAATTCCTATAGATAAGAGCTATGTTTCCATCTACCTAGAGTGGTTAGTGTCATCCTGAACAATTCACAAGTTTTTAAATTTCAGAGTTTCTTTATTGACATCAATTTTCTGAAACTCTACCTCCAAACCTAAATTTAGCATTGTCCTTAATGTTTCAAACCATGCAACCTAGAATGGTATGCAATAAATATAAATAAGAGAAACAAAAAATCAAAGAAAAGGGATTGGAACGTCTCACCTGATTGACGCAAGAAAAGTAGTATTCTCTGTCACACACATCAAACGATAGTAATAACAAAGAACACTAAAAATAAAAATAAACAAAAACCCTAAAAAGAAAATAAAAACAATAAAATAAAAATCTACCTACTAGATATGTACAGAAAGGAACCCCATACACTAACAACCTGAAAATTTGGGGATCAACCCAAAATACAATATATACAAATGACAGTTTCACAATTATATCATGGCAACACCGAGAAACTGAAACTATCAAAAATAGAGGATTACCCCCAAACCAAATTTTTACTACACTCGGAAGTGCGTAAAGAACAAAATATGGGGATAATATTGGGGAAGTATTGATTGGTTCATGCACAGTGTCAGGAATAGGCAAGTCCTCTGGGTATTTGGATGCAAAATAATTTAATAAAACTTTTGAAGCACATAATTCTAACCCTAAATTATGTAACTTTTCGAAGTCTAGGGGTTTAGAAACAAACTCTAATTCGTTAAACTTAATTAAAGTTTCCTCGGAATTAACACATACATCGTTACCAGGTTTACGTTGCCATTTTCCATAATCCAAAACGGATACAGAATCTAACAACGCATTAACTTCTTCATAATACCTATCCTCATCGTAGTAGGCTCCAAAATGGGCCAAGCAAGCCTCTAACAGGTCATTAACACTATTGGTGCTAGAATCAATCATGTAAACAGACTCCATATATACAAAAGAAAATAAAATAAAAATAAATAATTGCTCCTACCCTTATAATTGGAACGGAAGAGTTCAAAGAACTCAACTAAGTATTTTCCCACTTCGAAAAGCAGTACTAGTACCTCGTATCAACATTCACAATTTAGGGTAATGAGTGTCAAACCTGTCAAAATCGTTCAATATATAATTCACAAGCAAGAACCCGTGAATATTTTGCAGCAGACGAATTTTGTTGAGCTAGAGGACCAGGAGCAACCTCAAAGGTACCTGAAATAAAATTCTAAGACACCAAACTAGTCAAAAAGAACTAAAAATCCTAAAAATAAAATTATATACAAAATAAAATTATATACAAAATAAAAAAATAAATAAAATAAAAAGTTAAACTACGATTAGAAAATCAAAAATACTAATTACAATATTCAACAACCGATCCCCGGCAGCGGCGCCAAAAATTAATAGGGTTTTAGAATACCCTATATAAAATAACCGTAATCGCACGGTGTCTACAATGAAGACAACGACAAGTACGAGTCGAACCCACAGGGAACGGGGACAATACTGCAATTAATATCTCAATTAACTAATTAGGAACAATATTTTGGGATTTTTAGAATTATGAATAAAATACTAAAACAAACTAAACTAATAAAATAAATCAAATGGGAAAAATAGTTACCAGGGTTTTCAGTATCCACCACTATTTCTATTTAATTACTGAAGTGAAACATAACTCTTGAATATTCATCTATTGTTCGTTCTATCAACATCACCTATTATATGTATGAGAGTCGCAAATGTCACTGGGACGCCCTAAGCATGGCACATCAAGCTCTAAGTCTCATGCATACACCATCTAATTGCGTTAGCGAGAAAATAATAAGAAACTAATTATAGGTTCTCAAATAATATCTGGCTCTTCTAAGCATACCCCATCTAAGGATTTAACCCAAGCATGAAATATCAAATAAGTTGACAAACATATTTGCCATCCTATTAATTATGCGCATAGGTTACTGTATTGTACAGAACCGGTGAAGCAACAACTAATTTTTTATTAAATCAATAAATCAAAATCATTAAATTAATCTATTCAAATCATAATAGTCTGTATCAAATACTTCATTTAATTGATCTAAAACTTTAAGTGGTTTCAACATTAAACCCTAGTTACAAAATTAGTTAGCAAGACATGGGGATGGGTTTCTCAAAACTTATAAAAAGAATTAACAAGAGTAGAGAAATAATAAACCGATATCACCATTGTCACCTGGAAATAAATGGTCTTCCTCTCTTGTTCTATCTGCTCCCAAACCTTCACAATTGTTCCTCCCGTTGGTGTCAGCTGAAAAAAAACAGAAAACAGAGAATCCTCACAAACTCCAGTGAACCCTTCCTTTTCAAACCTCCAATTCCATATGTAAAACAAATATTATATGTTGGACTTCTATATGCTTAGGCTCAAAACCATCCCATAATAATTTCCACCGATGACTGTTTGACAAAAGTCCACCGTTTCAACACCACTAACTCATCAAAGCAAGCACCTCCCACCTAATTTTAAATACAGTGTAAACAAACATTAACGCCATTGTTTGGGTAGTAAATTTTTTTTTTTTATAAGTGGATCCCACATCATTTTCTTTAATCTTTATACGGTGGTAATGTGTACATTCTTGCATGTGTTCTCCTGGCCATTTAACCATTTTGTGGTTATATATATATGTATACAGACCCAACTACTCTGCTATGCTCTCCAACGGAATGAATCCATTAAAAAAATACTTGTGCTCCCTCAAATCCACTAAAAATTGTTGCCAACTTTACTTGTTATTTTAGCTGCTGCCAGGTGCTGCTAATAATTGCAGATTTAGCTAAATTTATTTGTGATGTCGGGTTTTCGGTATATCGCTTATAAAAACAGAATAGCACTAAAATTAGTATAAAAATGGGCACTAACAAATATAGATTAAGCGGTAAAAGTGCATGAGTTTAGTGCTAATCAGCTAGCAGTTGGTCGAATCCGGGCTAAAGCCGCAGCATGCAAAATGGCATGTTCCCATGCGGATACAGGTAATTTAGTCCCCATAAGCAGTAGTCGAGCAATTAACTGAAGAGGCTTTATAAAAGACTCATCTAATCCACTCTGAGTATGCACATGTGCTACAGGATGATCGACATCAATACCAACTGAAAGGCAATAAGTATCAAAAGCCTTAGATGTAAATTAACTAGCACCATCAAGAAGAATGGACTTAATAGGAAAGTCTTGAAAATGGGCACGCAACCGAATAATCTGGTCAAACAGTCTGGCAAACGCAACATTACGTGTTGACGGTAAACAAACATGAGACCATATAGCAGATACGTCTATCAATACCATAAAGTATTGAAATGGTCAACAATATGGGTGGACATGCCCACAAATGTCACCATGTATCCTCTGGAGGAATGTTGGTGATTCAACAATGACTTTTGTTAAAGACGGTTTTATAATCATTTTTCCCAGTGAACAAGCAACACAATTCATATCGTTGCTCAAAAGAAGCTTCTGGTTCTTTAAAGGATGTCCATGAACATTTTGTATTTTTACTCATCATGGTAGAACCTGGGTATCCAAGCCGGTCATGCCAAATCTTGAATAATTCAGGATCATTAAACTTCTAGTGAATGACAACATGAGACTCGATAATAGATACATCTATGAGTCTTATTTAGTCTCATATTGGTGTTGCTATTACTCAATATTTGTATTAATATGGTGTATTTGTAGGTATTTCTGGAAGAATAAATAATCGTGAAAAAATCGTCTAAAAAAGTGTTAAAGGCACCCATGACTCAGGTTAAAGGAACCTATACTTCGAATAGGGGCACCCACCGACTTCTCTTTCAAATTCAAAAGCATAATTTTGGCGGGAACTTAGCTTTCTTAATCTGTAAACTTTTATGTCGAGATTTGGAAAATATTCTGATAAGATCTTCTTCAGTACTTGCTAACAAGAGTTTTAACAGGTTTTGGAAACTCGAAAATATCCAAAATCTCGTGAACAAGTGAGTTGCAATTAAATCAGGAAATATATTATCGAGTAATAAAGGAGATAAAACGGGATATATTTTTTCGTGACCGAGAGCAAAGACAGGATATATCTTCGAGTTGTGCTAAGGAAATAAAATCAAAAGAAGATCACCAATTATCAAGAGTTGTTCGAAGAGAAAGGATTTTTCTAGATCTGCCAAGATATTTTTATCATTGATGGAGAAGATTTTGGGAGATTTATGAGTTAGGTATTGTTCTACTATAAATAAGAGCCTTGGGGGTCGAAATTACAGAATTAATAAAAACCCTAATACAATTTTCTAAACTAATTAAAACTAATTGAAACTAATTAAAATAAACTAAAAATCTAATTTTAAAAAAAATAAAATCTTCGATCTTCTTTTTCGTTCTTTAAGCTTTTCCCTTTTTTAATTCCAAGTCTTTAGCTTTAA
>JAJJMC010012356.1:303286-400025 GCA_023531435.1 Papaver californicum | reverse complement strand
CCCATGGTGAAGAAAACTTGCTCAAAAGTTGATTTCATTGCTCAAAATATTGATTACAAGGTTAAAGAATAGTGCAACAGCTGAACAGATACGTATATAAGTGTCACAGAACAGGGTTCAGCTGTTACAAAGAGCTTTAAGCAACAGAAACGTTCAAAACTTAACGCAACAGGAGCAGAGCTGTAACAGTGGAACAGCAACACTTATAAGTGTGGCTGAGTCGTCTTCTTCAGCGATGGTGGGTGAAGAACAGTGCCGGCGATGCACCAGCAGGTCACCGGCGGCGCCAGAACTTCACCGGATTTTCTCTGAATCGCTCTCTAGGCTTCTCTATGTGATTTTCTTGGCTTCACTTCGTATTTATAGACTTCACAAACCCTAGAGAGAGTTCTAAACCTAATAGAACTCTCTCGAATCACTCCAATTCTTCAATCCCAATCCAAACAGGAACCGAGTCCTGATTCCGGCCAGAATTGGGTTTACAGGGCTGATTTCACGGGATTTTCACTGTATTTTGATTTCTTCCAACTCTAATTGCAATGGGTCATCTTCAATTGCCGAAAACAACCCAAAAATCGCAACCAATCCTTTTCCCGTTGAAACAGGAACTCCCGATGAGTTGGATCGGCCGATCCTGGGTTAGCTCGCTGGGTTGACTCGCTGGCTCGCTGGGTTGACCCGATCCAGCTCAGCCCGATCCAAGGGTGCCCCAATCCAAAGTGTGGGTGCCTTGATCCATTTTCCCGGGTGCCTCTAACACTTTTGAGCCAATTTTTCCACAAATCTTTATTCTTCTAATGTACCTACAAAAGCATAAAAACACGTAATAGACACAAAATCGAATACTAACTCACTAGAAATTAAGGTGCAATTTAGACACTAAAATGTGTCTATCACCTTGCTCTGTAACAGTGAGTGTGTAACGCCTATAAACGTTGTAAACTCACTATTTTCTTTTATTTTCTCCCTTTTCATCATTTGTAAACACTTTGAGCCATGAATCATTATTTTGAGTAAGTGATTAATATGAGGATTTAAACCCCTTTGCTGAGGCGACGGAGGAAGCCATTGTTTCAAAAAAGTGGTATATTTCTATTTTAATTGATTTTTGCAATTCTTTTATGATTATTTGCTTTGATTAAAAATTGATTTAAGGATTTTTATTAAGCAATTATGTTTTCTTTTGATAGAGCATGCTTAGCCTAGGGTTGTTGATGTTCTATACTCTCGATTTACAATTGCTACTTTGAAAATCTACTTTTGCAACATATTAGAATCACTTTAAACGTAAAGAATTGCATGAATATTGATTATATTGAATCACTTTAATTGGATAATGGTGAAATCCTGAGTCTCGGTGTTTTTTTCTTGATACCAACTTTATTTTGAGTTTTCTAGTTTAATTATTAGTTTTTAAATCTAAAATCAATCTTCACAAGTTCAAGACTTTGAAACTCATTCTTACCACTATATAAACCCCATCAATTTTTGGTGCCGCCGACGCGGACTTGTCTTTAGGTTTAGATTTTTAGATTTATTTTTGTTTTTAGTATTATTTTTACTTTATTTAATTTTACGTTTCTTTGGATATTTATCTTTTTGCTACAGGTTTTGGATGTTGGATTGAAGAAAAAATTGAGCCAAAGATTTTGGTGAGTAAAGACTTGGAGTTAAAGTTAAAGCTAAAAGAACGGAAAAGAAGACGAAGAATTTTATTTTTAATTAGATTTTATTTGTTTCTCTTTTTAGAAAATTGTATTAGGAAATCTTTTATTATTTCTGTAATTTTTCTTTTATTTTTGGACACTTTTGGACTTTAGACATTATTATTATTTTTAAACCCTATGGAAGGGTAATTTAAATATAAACTGCAACATGGAAGGACGACAATTACGATATTGTCTCGGCCCCTCGGGTTCGTACATTGACACAAGAGTCGGTGGCCCGAGTCGACTACAACCAATTCATCCCCCGTATGGTACGGAAGGTAAAACTCGATCAACCCACGAATCCCCTGCAAGTGGGTTTACTGTATTCCTTCGTATGCATATATGTTGAGGAACTGAATACATATTTATTTTCTAGTAAAGGGCAAAGACTGGCCATATAAGATAAGGACTCGGATTTCATCACCGTTTCTTCTTGCCTGTCTTAGGAACACGTTACCTAACGCGAACCTAATCCTTAAAATTTGACTAGGAAGAAGACTGATAGAGTATCGATCTTACTGGAAAGTCATTCAAAAGGAATGTATTGGTTACTCTGTTAGCCTAACTCAAAGTTCAGGAATATTATTTTAAGTAGATTCGAGCCGCTTGTAACCCAAGGAAACATTGCAAAAGAGGCAGGGTTATCAAAGCTCCTTAGAGCTTATCCTGTTTCTATTCGACTTAATTTAATTCAGATCGTTCTAAGAGATTTACTAAAACTGTAACTAGTTTCCTTTTGGAAGAATAAAATCTGGTCTAGAAACAATCTAAGTGGATCCATCATGCTTTTTGTTTGCTATATTCAGTAGGATTAATTTGGTTGAGTCAGCCTTGTTTGTGTTTTTCTAGAACTCCCTTCCAATTCGGATTTTTTTTATTGCATGCCCAGGCCGCCTAAAGCCTTGAGTGAGCATGCCTGGAGAAGAGATTCTATTGGACGTTTGATCAATAAAGAGAATAGAAACTCTGTCTTTGAAATTGAGAATTTAGGAAACCCTTCTTTTGAGAGCCTGATTTTTGGAAACTTTAGTTTTGAGAATTTTTTTCTTAGTGAGAAAGTTATTCTTAGTTTTCCAGCTGTTCCAAAAATGGAAACTTTAAAAGATTTGTTGAATACCACTAGGACTTCTCGTCCATCGTGTATCAAGTTAGATGAAACTCAAGCAAACTATGAGTTAAAACCTGGGACCATACAGATGCCCCCAATCTTCTTAGGAAAAGAAAATGAAAACCTCTACTTTCACATTAGGGAATTTGAAGAAATATGTAGTACCCTAAGAATTCACAACCTGTCTGATGAAGCTTTGAAACTTTAGTTGTTTCCTTTTTCCCTGAGAGACAAGGAAAAATCTTGGTTATATTGTTTGCCATCTGAATCCATTGAAACATATGAACAACTTACCGTTGACTTTTAATCAATTTTTTTCCCTAGGCATAAAACATTATCTATTAGGCACGAGATTTCCACATTTGTGCAGCAAGAGGGAGAATCTTTGTATAGGTATTTGGAAAGGTTCAATGATTTGTTGATACAATGTCCCCATCACAGTTTATAAAAGGTTAGACTAGTCCAGATCCTTTATGAAGGGCTAGATTATCCAACGACGACCATGGTCGAGTCATTGTGTACATGGAGTTTTGATAGTAAAACTGTTCATGAGGCAATGACATTTTTGAATGAAATTGCCAAAAAAAAAAACAACAATGGGAATGTAGTAAGGAACACCAGAGAAAATTTTTACTGAGGAGAGGTAATGTCAATAGGGTAGATGGAATTTTTGAATCAGATGCCAAAATTGCAGCTATAACGAAAAGGTTAGAAGCCTTAGAATTGAGTCAATGTAGTTGTGGAATAGAGCCCAAGTCATTTTGGGAAGGACAAATTGTTGAAGAGCAAGCCCATGCTCTTTACAATAACACTAGATATGATAACTGTCAGAAGTTTGACCCATATTCAGAAACCAATAACCCGGGTTGGAGAAACCATCCAAACCTTTCTTGGTCTAAGGGCCAAAATCAAGGTCAGTCTAGTAACCCTCAGGTTCTCCCAAGTTTTAGTTATACTAAGAATCCTTCTGGACCATCACAATTTCAGAGCCCTTCAGATAAGAAGATCATGAGTTTAGAAGAGTCTCTCACCTTTTTATCTCATAACACTGCTAAGTTTCAACAATCGATTGAACAATGTTTACAGGCTAATAATAGGATTGCACAGGAAAACAAGTAGGCTATTTCCGATCTTTGAGTCCAGGTTAGTCATATAAATGAGTCTTTGAGAGAAAAAGGTAAGTTTCATAGTCAAACACAACCCAACCCTAGATGACTTCATGAGTTATCTTCTGGTGAGAAATCATCAAATCATATGAATTCAATTAAAACCCTCAGGAGTGGTAGAGTGGTAGACAACAAGGTAACCTTGCCCGATAGTGAACAGGTTGTAGTTTACCCTTCTGAGCCTGTAGCTGAAGAGACTGATAAAGTCTCTAAAGAGTCCAATGTGGTTCACGCTGAGCCCGATTTTGTGCCCAAATCCCCATTTCAACAACTTCTAGTACCAACTAGGAAGGAATCCAACTTTAATGATATATTGGAGATTTTTAAGCAAGTCAACATCAATTTTCCTTTATTAGATGCAATTAGACATATTCCTACTTATGCCAAGTTCCTTAAGGATCTTTGTACACGAAATCGAAAGCTTAGTGTACAGAAAAAAGCCTTTATAACTAGTCATGTGAGTTCAATTATCCAGAAAAACATAAATCCTAAGTACCAAGACCCAGGTTCTCTTACCATTTCTTGCACAACATGTAACTACCGTATAGAAAAAGTGTTACTTGACTCAGGAGTTACTGTGAGCTTACTTCCGTACCATGTGTACCTCCAGCTAGGACTTGGTGACTTTAAACCTACCCAGATAACACTTCAGTTAGCTGATAGGTCTGTAAAAATTCCTCGTGGTATTGTCGAGGATGTTCTTATTGAGGTCGATAGGTTTATTTATCCTATGAATTTTGTTATCCTAGATACCCAACCTGTTCTTGACACAGAAAACCAGATATCTGTGATATTAGGTCGCCCATTTTTAGCTACATCTAATGCGATCATTAACTGTCAAAATGGTATTATGAATTTATCTTTGGTAATATGATTATTGAGTTAAATATTTTCAATATTAGTAAGAAACCCCCTGAGCTAGATGACACGTGCATTGAAGAGGTTAACATGTTAGGAACATTAGTTCAGGAGTCATTACCAAACATCTTATCTGAAGATCCATTAGAAAGTTGTCTATCCCATTTTGGCTTAGATTTTGACGATGCTAACATCATTGATCAAGTGAATGCTCTGTTAGACTCTACCTCTGTGTTAGATACTAATAGATGGAAAGCTAAGTTCGAACCACTACCAGTTTCTAATTCTACCTTAATTTCTTCTTTAGAAGATCCTCCTAAGTTGGACCTCAAACCATTGCCAGATGCTCTGAAATATGTGTTTTTAGGCCCATCTGAGACTTTGCATGTAATTATAGCATCCGACATGGATAGTGATCAGGAAAGTAGGCTAGTGAACGTACTTTAAGAAAACAAGGAAGCTTTAGGGTGGACCTTAGCAGACATTAAGGGTATAAGTCATACATCAGATTCATTTAGAGGACGACATCAAACCGTCTAAGGAGATACAATGTCGACTGAAACCTAACATGAAAGAAGTAGTTCGAACTAAGGTGCTTAAGTTGTTAGCTGCGGGTATTATCTACCCCATTTCAGACAGTAAGTGGGTCAGCCCCGTTCAGGTTGTTCCCAAGAAATCAGGTATCATTGTAGTCCAGAATGAAAGCAATGAGTTAATCCTAACCCAAGTGACCATGGGGTGACGTGTTTTTATTGACTATAGAAAATTGAAAAAGGTCACAAGGGAGGACCACTTTCCCCTTCCTTTCATCGACCAAATGCTAGAGCGGTTATCTGGACATAGTCATTATTGCTTGTTAGATGGCTACTTTGGATATAATCAGATTTTTATTGCCCTAACATACCAAGAGAAAACTACTTTTACCTATCCCTTTGGTACCTTTCCGTATAGATGCATGCCTTTTGGGTTGTGTAATGTACCCGCTACATTTCAGCGCTGCATGATGAACATATTTTTTTGACATGTTAGAACAGTTTTTAGAGGTCTTTATGGATGAATTTTCAGTGTTTGGTTCATCTTTTGATGAATGCATGCATCATTTGACATTAGTGTTGACTAGATGTAAGGAAATAAAATTTAGTGCTTATTTGGGAGAAATGTCATTTCATGTTTCAATCAGGAATTGTTTTAGGGCATATCGTATCTTCTAAGGGTATAGAGGTAGACAAAGCCAAAGTTGATTTCTAGAACTCTTTGCAATTTGGTTGCAAAGGATGTTAAGTTTGTCTTTGATGATGCTTGTTTAGAGGCTTTTGAGAAGTTTAAGACTTTATTCACTACCGCCCCCATAGTCCAGGCACCTAACTAGAACCTACCCTTCGAAACCATGTGTGATGCTTCAGATTATGCTATTGGTGTTGTGCTAGGTCAATGAGAAAACAAATTACTTCATGTGATTACTATGCTAGCAAAACTCCGAATGATGCCCAACTGAAATACACCACCACAAATAAGGAATTGTTAGCTATTATTTTTTCCTTAGACAAGTTTAGATCATATCTCTTAGGTTCTAAGGTCATAGTCTTTACTGATCATGCTGCTTTGAAGTATCTTCTGTCCAAGAAGGATACTAAACCTGGATTGATTAGATGGATCCTTTTGTTCCAAGAATTTTCTCTAGAAATTAGAGACAAAATGGGGTGCATAAAATATAGTAGCGGACCACTTGTCTAGGCTTGTTTTTGATTCCCCTGATGATTTCCCTCATGTGAGGGATAGTTTTCCTGATGAACAACTTTTCCTTGTTTCTCGATTACCTTGATATGTGAATATAATAAACTATCTTGCTACTGGTTAACTACCACATTGGGGTAAAAAAGATCGTTCTAGGTTTTTGATGAGGTTAAGCATTTCTTTTGGGATGATCCTTATCTGTTTAAGTATTGTTCAAACCAGATTATTATGAGATGTATACCTGAGAGTGACCAATACAGTATTATTTCCTTTTGTCATGATCATGCTTTTGGGGGTCATTTTAGTACGAATAAAACCGCTGCTAAGATATTGCAGTGTGGATTCTACTGGCATTTGTTGTTTAAAGACACCCACTGTTACTGTGTTACTTGTGAGCGTTGCCAGAAGTTAGGAACCATTTCCCATAGAAATTTGATGCCTTTGAACCCTATTCTAGTTATTGAGGTCTTTAATGTGAGGGGCATTGATTTTATGGGTCCTTTTCCTAATTCTTTTGGTTATTTTTACATCTTTGTCGTTGTAGACTATGTGTCTAAGTGGGTTGAGGCGGTTTCATGTAGAAAAAATGACCACAAGGTTTTGATCCAGTTTTTGAATGATAACATATTTGCACGTTTTGGTACACCGCGAGCTATAATTAGTGATGGAGGGTCACACTTTTTTAATCGACCATTTAGGCTTTTGATGAAGAAATATGATATTACCCACAAAGTAGCTACCACATATCACCTACAAACTAGTAGTCAAGTAGAGGTTTCCAACAGGGAGATAAAAGGTATTTTAGAGAAAACAGTTAATCCTAATAGGAAAGACTGGTCATTGAGTCTTATTGATGCCTTATGGGCTTACCGTACTGCGTTTAAGACCCTCATTGGAATGTCACTTTATCGTCTAGTTTTTGGCAAGGCATGTCACCTGCCCGTCGAGATAGAGCATAGAGCATATTGGGTTGTTAAGCAACTTAATTTTTCGCTTGACTAGGCAGGAGCTCACAGGAAGCTCCATCTTAATGAGTTGGACGAGATTCGTAGAGATGCATACGATAGTGCTAAGTGAGTATAAGAACAAAATGAAACTTGTGCATGGTAGAAATATTTTAAGAAAGTCATTTTCTCCAGGTCAAATTTTTTTTTGTATGATACCCGTTTACATCTATTCCCCGGGAAGTTACGCTCTCGGTGGACGGGTCCTTTTTATAGTTCATACTGTTTTTCCTCATGGTGCTATTGAAATTGAGACACTGGATGGTAGTAGTTCTTCAAAGGTTAACGGTCAAAGATTGAAACCCTTTTTAGATCATTTTCCTGCAGGTGATGTTGAGGAGGTCCCCCTGGAGGACCCTGCTTACCTTGATTGACCATCAAGGATGTTGTTGTACATTAGTAAGTTTTTGTAGGTTTTTGTTTTTATTTTTCTGTCTTTTTCTCCAAAGAAGGATTGTTACGCTTCACCCAGGTACTATCTTTCTGACTTACTCTTTATTCATCTAGTTACCTATATTTTTGGTATTGCACTTTAATTTGAGACATTGAGGACAATGTTAGGTTTAAGTTTGGGAGTAAGGGAGAAACTTTTAGTTGAAATAATAAAACTCCAAACTTTAGAAACTTGTGAACAATTCAGGATGACAATAACCATTCTAGGTAGATGGAAACATAACTCTTATCTATAGGAATTGGTGTGCCCAGCTAAATGGTCTATTCATAGAAAGATGCATTCAGGTGTTATAAATAACATGATAATCATTGAACAAGCATATCTCGGAGTCTATCTTGACCATATCACCTTCCGTTTTTAGTTTTGCAATTTTTTGTGTTTCTCTAAGTGATTTAGTGGGGCACCAATATCGAATTGTTATCGCCGTCAGGATGAAGTAGAGTGTTTGAGATCAAACCCTATTATTGTATTATTCAAAAAAAAATGATTATTGATACTTTGATAGCAATATGTGTGTGTTCTCCCTGTCTCCGTCGCCTAAGCAAGTGTGGAACACAAGATCCATGAGAACTATCATGTAAGATGCTGATAAGAAGCATGCGCTTGGATTCAAATTGATCCAATCATGTTGTCAGTATATTTAATAATATAAAGATAATTGTTTTATTTTCAATAAATCGACCGCTGGGGCCCTTGTATATACCAGCTGAGTCGATATTAGTATAAGGATTAAGACCAGTGGGAGCATATATCCATCCATTAGGATTCATCTTGGCAATGACCTTCAGACAGATATGGGAAACACCGTTCACCTTAGTCAACATGTGCACCATTCATTACTTCTGTATCCATATTCTAATCTATCCATGTGTTTGAATTTGATTGATTCGGAGCAATGTGAATATTGATAATTTCCATTCAGTTCTGGAAACGTTTGATGATTATTTGAGTAGAGTTTTACATTGTTATATGAATTTTGTTACGCTGAGTGCAAACTCGTGTACAACAATTGGAATCATATAAGGTAATGATTCTTATAGGCGAAGAATTTAGTATGCCACCTAAATAGCTTGTTTAGTGTCTACCCTCAATCATTCACAAGTATCTAGGGTTTGAGTAAAGGTTTTGTGGGTATATCTCTTGTAAACCCTCACGATTCAAAACTCGTCCGATAGGGACACCTATAGGTTTAAAGGCTTGTTGCACACGCTAAGTGCAATCGTGATGCCTGCGAAAGTGAGTTAGGATTGATTTTTATTTTCTAGATTTGATTTGCTCGTGGATTAGCAAATAATAAGTTTGGGGGTATTTGATAGATACATCTATATGTCTTATTTAGTTTCATATTGATGTTGCTATTACTCAATTTTTGTATTAATATTGTGTATTTGTAGGTATTTCTGGAAGAAAAAATAATCATGAAAAAATCGGCTAAAAAAGTGTTAAAGGCACCCATGAAAGTGATAAAGGAACCCATGACTCAGGTTAAATGAACCTATACTTCAGATAGAGGCACCCACCGACTTCTCTTTCAATTCAAAAGCATAATTTTGGCGGGAACTTAGCTTTCTCAATATGTGAACTTTTATGTCGAGATTTGGAGAATATTCTGATAAGATCTTCTTCGGTACTTGCTAACAAGAGTTTTAATAGGTTTTGGAAACTCGAAAATATCCAAAATCTCGTGAACAAGTGAGTTGCAATTAAATCAGGAAATATATTATCGAGTAATAAAGGAGATAAAACGGGATATATTTTTTCGTGACCGAGAGCAAAGACAGGATATATCTTCGAGTTGTGCTAAGGAAATAAAATCAAAAGAAGATCACCAATTATCAAGAGTTGTTCGAAGAGAAAGGATTTTTCTAGATCTGCCAAGATATTTTTATCATTGATGGAGAAGATTTTGGGAGATTTATGAGTTAGGTATTGTTCTACTATAAATAAGAGCCTTGGGGGTCGAGCCCAGAAGACGGAGGGAAGGGAGAAAAATAACTCCAGAGAATTTTTCTCTGCTGCTGCTAAAGAACACAAAGAACAAAGGCTACGGCAACGGTTTCTTCAACCTCTCAGCCACAACTTCTTCATCCATTTGCAACGTATATCTTCAGCTTTGTAACATTTATCTCCAGCCTTGCTGTAACAGTGAGTCTGTAACGCCTATAAACGTTGCAAACTCACTGTTTTCTTTTATTTTCTCCCTTTTCATCATTTGTAAACACTTTGAGCCATGAATCATTATTTTGAGAAAGTGATTAATATGAGGAGCTAAACCCCTTTGCTGAGGCGACGGAGAAAGCCATTGTTCCAAGAAAAGTGGTTATTTCTATTTTAATTGATTTTTGCAATTTCTTTTATGATTGTTTGCTTTGATTAAAAATTGATTTAAGGATTTTTATTAAACAATTTTGATTTCTTTTGATAGAGCATGCTTAGCCTAAGGTTGTTGATGTTCTATACTTTCGATTTACAATTGTTACTTTGAAAATCTACTTTTGTAACATATTAGAATCACTTTAAACGTAAAGAATTGTATGAATATTGATTAGATTGAATCACTTTAATTGGATAATGGTGGAATCCTGAGTCTCAGCGCTTTTTTTTATATCAACTTTATTTTGAGTTTTCTAGTTTAATTATTAGTTTTTAAATCAAAAATCAATCTTCTCAAGTTCGAGAGTTTGAAACCCATTCTTACCACTATATAAACTACATCACTCGATAGTTCGAATTCTCGTAAGATACAACCCAGAAGAGATAGCATTAAGCTTCTCTACAACGCGCTTTTGGCACGAAACAGATGAAGTAATACACAAATACTCCATATTATGCTCATCCGTTGTTTCAAGGTGGTAACCATTATGCCAAATATCTTTAAAACTCAAAAGATTCCTCTGGGATCTTGTAGAATATAAGGGGTCTTTAATAATTAATTTTGTACCACGTGGTAGAATGATACACGCTCTTCCGGAGCCATCTATCAGACTACTCAAACCCGAAATGGTATTCATATTACCCTTAAACCTTTTTAAGGTTATAAAATATTTATGGGTTCGAAAAATTGTGTTTGTTGTTTCACTATCAACTAAACAAACATCTACATCGTCTACCTTAGAATTGGATAGATTACTTATGGAATCTATATCTTTCAACACAAATAGACGAGAAAAAATTAACAAAAGTATTAACAAAACATCCACTTGTATTATACACCAAAATAAAATGTGCTATACATCAACACAAACATACAACAACAAAAAAAGCACACAAAATACAAGAAACTATGCTACAGGGCATACGAAGGAAACATTTAGTTTTACAACTCATCAGAAGAAAACTAGATAAGGTCATCATCTTCAGGGCCGACGAGATAATCGGATACATCCAAGTGGGTATTATTGGTATTGGGAACAATGACCTCTATTAAATTTGTCTTTATATCTTCGGCAGGTCGCTTCTGGGACGCCTGATAGTGTTTAACATAATTTTATGGCGCACGACAGGTACGCTGCCAGTGACCAGTTAAGCCACACCGATAGCAAAAATATTTCTGAGGAGGTTGGCTTGAAAAACCCTTTCTTTTTTCTTGCTTCGGTTCCACAATTTTCAACGGCCGTTGGTACGGCTGATAACGTGCATATTTTCCCCGTACATTTTTGTGGCCCCCATGTTGGTATCCTTTGCCATATCCATGTTTTCTTTTGTTACCATGACTATTTCTTCGTCCATGATGTAGTTGCGTGTACTTCAGGCACAATTGCGGAACCAGTGGGACTAGTTTCATGGTTTTTGTACAAAAGCTCATTATTTTCTCTGCAGTCAACAAACAAGAAATTAACTCAAAATATTCTTTAATTTACGCTCTCGATACTGCTGCAGGAGCACATTTGAGGCATGAAAGGTTATAAATTCCCAACATTTGT
This sequence comes from Papaver californicum, assembly GCA_023531435.1. Lineage (NCBI taxonomy): Eukaryota > Viridiplantae > Streptophyta > Magnoliopsida > Ranunculales > Papaveraceae > Papaver > Papaver californicum. Next base: position 388,069 of record JAJJMC010012356.1, on the reverse strand, counting down.
TCTTCAGTGACAGTCTCACCACACAATTTTAGTTGTGAGGTTATTTTAAATAGAGCAAAGTTATAAGCTGCAACTGAACAAAAATCTTACAGCCACAAGTTCAGCTAATCATTCAGATCTTTTGGAAGTATGATCAACTTCAGGTGGTCATATCGTTTTTTCAGACAGTTCCACAAAGTAAATGGGTCTTTAACAGTCAAATATTCATTTTTAAAATCATCATGTAGATGGTGTCGGAGGAAAATTATGGCTATATCGTGGTCCTTAATGAACGCGGTGTTTCCTTCTTGAATTGTCTTCCCAAAGCCTTTAACTTCAAGATGAAGCTCGACATCAAGAATCCAGGAAATATAATTATTTTTTGATATATCAAGACCTGCGAATTCAAATTTCGTTAGATTTATCATTTATGAAAAATATTCAAAGAAACAACAACAACCTATATTCTGTGATTTAGTCATCGAGTAATATCATCTTGATCGTTGACCGACAAAAACTTCGTACTAATAACGTGTTATAAGTGTTGGATCAAACTGTTTAAAATTAATTTGTACGAGAACTAGTGGTATTTTACTAATGTTTCTTAAACTTGTTAACTTAAGCTAAAGTATAAATACGGAAATGGAAATGTAACGTATTATTCCTTAACTTTTTCATTACAAAGGTTACAGCCTATTTATAGGCATGAAAACTAAATAAGAATAAACACGTTAACTAAGTACGTGTTAATTTTAAATTCACTCTTGATAAGTTTAGCATTTCCTTAACTTCCACTTAGTTGGCAACGTGTTGGTATAAAGATAATATCCTTAGAGCATCCACAGTGGGACGAATAAATGATGGACCAAATCTAAATTTGGTCTTTGGTCCGTCCAAAACCAAGCCTAGTGGGTCGAGTATATTTGGTGTTTGGTCCGAAATTTTTACTGTTTGGGATCAAATATGATCCCAAAACTGGACCAAACCTAAATATAGTGGAGTGTTAACCTAGACATGTGCCCCTTGTCAGGCGCTACGCTGGCTCTCTGTCTGGTGTCAGGCGTTTATCTAGACGTGCGTTTCATCAGACGGACGTGAACCAGAAGTCCGCCCCATCAGGCGTTCACCCAAGAGGACGCCCCATCAGGCGTAACGCCAGAAGCACGCCTGGTAACAAGCGTTCGTCTGGATTAACGCTTGTGTTGGGCGTTTGGCTGGATTAACGCCTGTAGTGGGCGTGCGCGTAAGTGAGCGCCTGTGTATGGGCGTGCGTGTAAGCGAGCGCCTACACAGATAGCCGTTGACATTTATTACCGTTGATCAAGAGCTATATTTTGGTTTGTGTTTTGATATACCTATAAATGAATTTATACCTTTTCGTTCCCATTTTGAAACCATAGCTTTCACATTGCAAAGAACCTAATACAAAGATTATTTTTATCTCTCATTTTCATAATTATGGCTTACGAAAATTTTAGTATTAATGCAGAGAATTTTACCATAGAGGAAGATTTATCCCTTTGTCGAAACATAGTATTATATTATCCAGAAAGGGGTCATGAGCGTCGCATGAATGGTTCAATGAGCATGGAATGGTTAGAACATATCCATGCTAACTTTTATAATAAAACCGGTAACCCCAATAACCGGAACAGAGCAGGTCTTTTTTGTCGATTTCAGGAAATAGGTAGGGTAGTACTACCATTTTCAACTTTGACCGCTAAGGTGAATGAAAGAAGAATTAGAAATGAAAATGACGATGAAGTTGTTGTCAGATCTCTGGAGGAATGAAGAAGATGGAAAGGTTCACATTTCATGTATCAACCTCATTTCGAGATCCTAAGGGTGATGGAAAAATACAACCCGTTTGTGTTGATTGTTCTTCGAAGATATTTAGATCGTCATCCAGGGCGTCATTACACCCGTTGAAGGTTTGATTATAGGTTTTGTGGGTATATCTCTTTGTAAACCTCACGAGACATAACTCGTCTGTTGGGGTCACCTAATGGTTTAAAGGCATGTTGCACATGCTTAGTGCAACCACGACTCCTGCGAAAAATGAGATATCTTAACATCTACTGATGTGTTGTTGTTGTGAATAAGTGATATTGGTTATTTATGATACTTTCGTTAATTTATTCATTACGACGTCGTAAGCATATTGATTATACAAGAGCTAAAAAGTAGACCTAAACTCACTTTCGCAGGCATCGCGGCTGCACTTAGCATGTGCAGCAAGCCTTTAAACCCCTAGGTGCCCCTAGCGTCCGAGTGGTATCTCGGGTGGATTTACAAGAGATATACCCACAAAACCTATCCGCAGGATTTAGAAATTGTTATTCCTCACCAAAATCTGACCATAAGTGTTCGATCAAGTCATTTCGCAAACGAATATGCGTATCTTTGTTGTGTACTGCACGTTGGCGTTGCTCAACTCTCATTCTCGAAAGTTCAGAAGTATTTTGTCTCGAAATATTTACCGGTGCATGGTTGCAGCGTTGATCATATTCATGTGGTCAATCACCGAGTAAACGCTCATCCTCCACTATTATATTATGTAAAATGATAACAATTTTCGTGATATATGCAAGTACGTCTGGATTCCACATTCTTGCAGGTTGCTTGACGGTGGCAAATTGATTTTGCAGTACACCAAAGCCTCGCTCTACATCTTTTCAACAACCCTCTTTCATTGCTGAAATTTTTTCTTTCTTCTGGGAATCTGGATGTTTAATAGACATCACAATAGTAACAATCTCTGGGTCTATTACATCACCAAGATAATATCCCATATCATATTGATGTCCGTTTACAACAAAGTTCACAGGGGTGCTTTCCCGTTGATAAGCTTTTTAAAAATATAAGAACGGTTCATCACATTAATATCATTGTTAAAACCAGGCATACTAAAAAATGCATCCCAAAACCAGAGATCATATGACACCACTGCCTCCAGCATAATACTTTCACTACCTTTGTACGCAGTATAAGCACCTGATTCCACCGATGGGCATTTATCCCATTTCCAATGCATGCAATCTACACTACCCAGCATCCCTGGAAATCCCCTATCCTTGTTCTCATTAAGAAGCAGTTCAACATCACGCTCAGTTGGTGTGCGCAAATATTCTTTCTCATACAAATGCACAATCGTCTTACAAAACCTACGAGTTGCTTCCAAAACAGTGGTTTCTCCAACCCGTAAGTACTCATCTATTGCATCGGCCGCACATCCATAAGCTAACATTCGTATTGCTGCTGTAACTTTCTGATGAGGGGTTAGTCCAGGAATCCCAACAACATCTTTTTTTTAACAAAATAATTATTTAATGATACGACATCTCCAAAAATACGGTTGAACAATTCTCGTCGCATTCTAAATCCTCGACGAAAAACATTAGATGGAAACGTAGGGTTTCTGCAAAAGTAATCTTTTCAGAAAAGTTTTGCACCGGCCTCACGTTCTCTTAGTATTTAGATACGAGTATGTGGCCAGTTCATAGTTGAAACGATCAATCCCAAAGTGACTGCTTCGTTATTTTAGCTCAATGCAACCAAATCTTTGTCTGATGAGTACAAACTATTATTATCATCATCATTAGATGATGATGAAGAAGGAGAAAGGGGAGGAATAGAAGAACAAGAAGCATAATAGTGATTGTTATTCTCATAATATGTCATTGGTTGGTGATGTTTGTAGTTTTGGTTTGTATAATTGGAGAATCGGGTTTAATTTATAGCATATTAAGATACGTCTTTGAGTTTTGATACGACAAAACACTCTTGGTATTTTAAAAATTAACTGAGTTGAGTCATGTGGGGTGAATAGACACATCAAACATAAGAAGTGTCGGTTGAGAAGATAAGACCAAGCAGAAAAAAACACAAAGGAAAACTTAAATATCTTTTTGAAATAACAATACAAAACAAATATAAAGGACAAAACAAAGATTAAAAATATCTCTAGAGATGATAACACAAAGCAGATAAAAGACAACACAAATGTAAGAAAAGTATTTTGAAATGACAATTCAAATCAGACAAAAGATATATCAAAGAAAAAAAAAATTGTTCAACTGACAATTCAATGCAAATGAAAGACTACCCATCCGTATCTTGATTCCCGGACGCCGAGCGCGGGGGCATAAATGGAGGCAAAGTTGATCTGGATGTGTAGTTACTTGATTTTATTGTTGATGATGATCCCTGACCCATGGTATTCCAGAATTATGGTGGAAAAGTTTGAGAAAAAGTGCCAAACCCAATGAGTGGTTGTTGTTGACGAAAATGGGCCAGTTGTAACTCCAAATTGTTGATGTGAGTTTGTTGACCCCGTATTTCTTCATCTTTTGCCATGATAAACTCCATCCCTTCCTTCGTTTCATTTAACGTAAACTTACGAAACTCTTGCGTAAAATCAACATATTCTTGAACCAAACCATAAGCTTCGACCTTTTATGAAAAAAATTAAATCACATTCTAACCCATTTTTATATACTAAAAAAAAAATTCTTGGTTTGTTGTATACTTACATACGACTATTTTTGTTGAGGCGGAATGGATCATTTTCATCAGGTTCTTGGATGTTGTGTTAATACGGTCACCAACATACCCGTATGTTTTAACCTCCCAATCGACTTTGGTTTATGCAAGTTAGTTACATGTCTCCAATACTCCATATACAAATCATACGTACCAACATGCACTAATTTTTTTATAGGGACCACTTTATTTTTCCCTCAGCTCGTTAGCTTCGTCATTGTTCAGGTTGCTAATACGAGTAGGCGGGTTACTGGGAACGCCCCATGTTTCATGGTATTTCCTCTAACACCGTTCTCCGAGATACACGTTATTCTGTGAAAAGAAAATAACTATCAACAAACAAAACCAATCAACTAACCAAAATTCCAAGAAAATACAAAATAATCCTATCAAAATAAATTATCAACTCACATTGCCTAGCCAAGTGAATATAACCCTTTTCTCTGAGATCTATGATGCTTTCCGTCCAACATAAGTGTCAAGGACTAAGAAGGTGGATTCCCACGGTTGCCAGGCCACATCGTCTACAGTCAACTGATTAAGAAAATTCCTTGACCGAACAATATCAATACTCTTCCTTCTTGTACCCTTCCACCAAGAACTTCTAGGCCACACTGCTTCACTTTCACTCATTGGGTTCTTTGGTCGACATATGCCCAGATATTCGTACCCCCAAAACTAGAATGTGAAGACAACCAACAAAAAAAATAAATTAACAACAAATAAACATTTAAAAGAAATATAAATAAGACTAAGAAATTTACCTCCAATATTTGGAAGGGTCCGGCTAAGTCCCCTGCCAGATGCGGCGAGACCGAAATACAATTTTGCAAAAGCAGCACTACCCCAGTCATAATTGGTAACTGCATTTAGATCCTCAAAATAAGCTAACCATCCAGCATCAGTATATTTTTTTGCATTGGAAAAGAAAAATTGTCCCAAAACATACATACAAAAGGCTCTGGCCACTCTCTCAGCAAGTATGCTATCATCGTTAGCCGCAACCAACGTTCCTGGCTCAAAATATGTGCTAAAAAATACAACCGTAATTGCATCTGAAACCCACTGGTTGGGAATATGTTCTCTTTTACAAACTTCACTATCTTTAGTTTTTGGAAAAACATGCTCCCTGACATATTCAAATTGGTACTTCGCCGAGTCATACGGAATAACACTACCAATACCAATACTTAATCCTGTCAACATGACCCAATTAAGCAGTGTGAACCCAGTCTCACCAAAGGAGAAGTGAAAAGTGTTCGTGGTATCCCAAAAGCGCTCAACAATACATTCAATCAAGGCACGTGACGAATCTACTACATCCATGGTCAATAAACGGTCACATCCTGCCTTTTCAAATGTATTTAACCCTAGGGATGTGTTTAGTAATACCTTCATAGGTATGAATGACCGATTTGAGGGAACCACGATGTAAATACTTGAATTTTGAATCGGTTGAATATGTAATATTCATCGATGCGTGACCCTGAGCATCTTCCACAACAGTATAGTTCGCCAACCCGGGAATATCGACCATTTCTTCAGTACTAGGGTCTACTTCTGGATCCTCAACAGTGTTAGCTTTCTTGTTCCTCTTTTTTCGACCAACGAATCTCGACGTGACATTGCTCAACATCTGTGCAAACAGTACATACAAGTTTCAAAATCAAGAGTAATCCTCACAATGCACAAATATAAAACTCTACATTAATCTATAAATCCACAAAAATAATAATTTCATCATTAAAAATGTAATTATCTAATTAGATAATCAAATGTACAAACATACATAAATCCTCCAAATTAAAAAATTCATGATTCACAAAATAGTCCACTACTAATCAAATCATCAATTGTACAAAAAATCATCATAATTCCCTAATTCTATAATTTCATAAAACATTCATTATAAAACATAAACATTCTTAATTCCTAAATTTCAAAGACAATCAAGTAAATTAATCATAAAATTAACCACAACCCAACTCAATTTAACCAACAACTTAATCAATTCTAACTTCAATTCAACAAATTCTCATCAATTTTTTATACCCAATTTACAACTTCCATAAACCCTAGAAACATACTCAATTCAAAAATTACAATTTCTAAAACCTAATATGTCTATTTCATTATCATATATTTAATCTTTAAACATGTATATACAAATTTAATTAACAAAACATTATAATAAATTATAATCTAAACCTATAAAATCAATTACAATTTATATCAAAGTTTAAGTTTATTACCTTGTTTGCTTTGAAATAACTTAGATTACTTGGTATCAAATCTACCAAGATTTTGCAAATTTGAAAAGAGGTTGATCTTGATTTGGAGGGAGAAATGGGTTGAGTGGTAGGCGGCTGGATTGGAGTGCGTTTGTTTGTATTTGTGAAGTCTTCAGGAGGAAACGAAACTGTGGAGTGGGAGAAGATAGTTGTGCTGGAATGTATTCGTCCGCCCCATCAGGCGCTCACCCAACCTTGAGACGCGCGTTCGGCTAGGGAAGCGCCAGATGATTCAAGCGGATGTCTAAGCGTGCACCCGTCTCAGCTGAAACACGTACCAGCTGCACGTGTAGAAAAATGACCGGGCGTTTGGCCATGATTTTTCCCCATCAGACGTTCGGCTAAGAGAGCGTCTGTCTCTGGGGCGTGCATCTAGGGGTGCGTCTATCATCAGGCGTTCTTTTGGGTTACGCATCTCATCGAGCGTTCATCAAATGTCCGCCACACCCAGCGTTTTCATAGGCGTACACCCGTTTCAACAGACGTATACCTAGTCGTGCGCCCAACTCCAGGCGCTAGCTTAGACAAACGCCTGATCAAATTTTACTCCTGCACCTTGCGTTTCAGGCGGAATAAAGAGTAAAATTTTTACTCTTTAATCGTTTGGTTTAGTCGTCCCACTGTGGATGCTCTTACGTATTAAGTAACTCTCATTTTATCTCATGTACATATATATATATATATAAGATAAAGCCAACTAATTAAGAGTTAGCGGGTCATCCACACATTTTTGAATATTCTATGATAATCCTAGCAATTTCAAAAAAAGCCTATGACGAGTAACAAGAGCATGGAATCAAGATAAGCAATAATTGATAGGACATCTATTATAGGACTAATGTATATTTGTGAATTCACGTGGTTTGGTTCCATATTTTTCTCACAATATTGGCCACTTTCACTTTACTAGAATACGTACAAAATAGATTGTTTTTTGGTCTTCGATTTTTTCCCCAAACTGTAGGTTTAAGGATTTTTTGCCTTGACTATTTAAAAGTCAAGAGAAATAACATCTTAAGTTTGGACAAAACAACAGAAAAAAAAAATTTAGAAATCCACCTCATTTTATATAAGTGGTCTAGAACTAAACAACGTTAAAAGTAAAATAGTATTTAACTCGTGCTATGCATCGAATACAATGAGAATTTGTCCTTACTTGATGAAGCCCGCACCTATCCCAAAAAGGATCCCAATTAATAACTACAATATATAATGAAAACACGAATATTTCATAAAAAAGCTAATGCATGTAAACCGATAATTCTAAGTTAACATAAATAAAACTAAGCAATAATAAAAGTAAAATAATATTTAACCCATGTTACGCACCGCATACAATGGGAATTGGCCCCCATTTGATGAGGCGGGGCTTCGCCCCGTACCCGTTCTAGAAGGGGTCTAAATTAACAACTGCAGTATATAACGAAAACACCAATATCATTTAGTAGATTAACAATTGGAACCAAATTCACCAATTACGTACCGTTTAAAGTGTTGGAGATTGTAAGAATTACTTTTAAAAAATTATATAAACCTATGAAACCAGTAAGTAGTTCATAACATTATCAACATCAATACTCTATAATTAGTATCTAATAGACTAATTGTTAAAATAAAATCTATGCAACTAAAAAAACAAAATATTGTTACGAAATAAGTATTTTGTGGATTTACACCACACTTACACCACCACCTTTACATCTCCTACCACCCTTACACATTATCTTGTAACCTCCACTTAAGTATATATTAGTGTCTAGTAATGGTTGTATGTCATTACCTCTAATACTTAATGTTATTAACCATCCACTCTATTGTATGACCTATATATAGAGATCCTTACACAATTGTATTTCACACCAATTTCATGAATAAAATGGTCTCTCACATCTTTTCTCTCTACTTGTTTATGTTTTCTATTCTTCTAATTCTTAGTTTATAACACGTTATCATGCACGCAGCTCTAATCACTAAACGGTAAAGATTTTTTTTCTTTATCTAAACCCTGGTTTTCTTTTTTTAGTTTCTTTTGATCATTATAATCATTTTTTTAAAACAAATCCTCACCCGTAATATTGTATCAGAAGTATATCGTTTTGGTTTGATTTTTAGTTTCAAAGAAACATAGGGATCATGAATGGTTTACAACTGATTATATTTGTCGTGATCAATAATAGTTTATAAATTGATTTATTCTTTTTCATTCTCGATTATTTTAATCCGGAAATATATAAAAGTTTCAATATAATAGAACTGACATATGTATACTTTCACCCATTGAAAGTCGTTAGGTATGGAGAAAGTTAAATATACTATTTAAACCATTTTCTTTAGCATCCATGAAGGTAGGAGTTGGTGTATTATATCGAAAAAATGTAAGTACAGTGTGTATAAATTAATCTTATTACTGATGTTCTATTGTTTGTACTGATAGTCTTAATTGATTACGAAACTCCAATATTATTCTTTTTTTTTTGTTTATTAGTTAATCGCAACTATATAACGACAATATTTTTATGTCGATATGATTTTTCTAAATCATAAAAAACCAATTAATATTACTTTTTCTCCATCATTCTTATAAGATTATTTTTATAATTTTGCCGATTTGGGTTTTCACTTATATATAGTGAACCATTGATTTCTATTCCACACAAGAAATCCTCCATAACCACAATATGAATATCTTTAACCAATATCATGGTTATCTACCAAGTTTGAGTTTCCCTTGAAAATACGAGGCAACATTAATTTTTGTCGGTTTTTATATAACGACGATATTGATTTCTATTCTCTAATAACAAGAAATCTTGATCTTGATAATTTTTGCCAATTCAAAAAGAATGGCACGGATTATAGCTTTACAAGAAACCTTATCCATCAAAAATGGTTTTATTTAATAATAAATCATCGGTTGTTTACAAGCAACCATTCATCAACCACAAAGTGAAAAAAAAAATTCCCCTAAAAAGAAAATAATGACAGTAGCTTCATTATTTTAAAGAAGCGTTTTGTCTATCAATCCTAAAGGGATGAAATACCTCTATGGTAAAACCAATTGGAAATACCAGTTAAACGGGAAAAAATTGATGCATTCTTGAAAAATATTGAGCAATTTTTCTTGTGTTAATAATCTCCAAAATTTTGTTCCACTTGTAGTTGGAATATACAAGGGGAAACTAAAGATCATTGGGTGCACACCCGGCTTATTAACAAATATCATTAGTTCTTGTAGTGAATATATTGATCTTGGTTTGATTTTCTTTTCATATAGAAAGTATCCAGAATTTCATTCTCGGATAAATAATTATCGTGTCGGCCCTAATAGGTCACACAATTATTGGAAATTAATTTGTTAGCATATTTTATATGCTTTTATAATAAAATAATTTTGGTTTTCAAAAGTAATTCATGATTGATGATAAATATGTATGTCCAGTAAACAATTTTTTTATGTTGAAAGACATAATTTTTAAAATGCCTCTTGTTGAGTCAGTATCTGTGGTACAACCCAGGAATTATCATTAGTATATGTCCTTGAATAAATCAGACAATACTTGTCGAAACTTGAAGATTTCATAAATGAGATGAAAAAATATTTCTGCCATGATCAGGGGGAGAATATAGACTACTAGAAGTTGGTATTAATTATGATATTCTTTAGAGAACAACTAGGATGAAAAGGTATTACAAATCTTGATATAGTGACACAGGATGATAGAATATCACTAGGATAAGCGTCCGGTTAGAACCATGGGAAGATTATAATGACCTCACTAGGAACCTCATTAAAGATAGATAGCTACCTTAGAAAGCTTACATTGTCAATTGATCTATCCTAGATATAAATGTTATATCAATTTCTCTCCCATCATGATCACATTGATAAAGATTGCCATATGATAGGCGTGAAAATATATCATTATGCTTTTATATAAGCTTTTTCCTCTTGAAAAGGAAAATCCAATCACATACAACAACAAGTAGCATTTTAGAAAAGGTTATAGATAATGATTCAATAGAGTCTATCAAAACAAGATTCACATTCTCATAGTTTATGTCTCCTCACTGGAAGATGGGGAGATTACAATGCCCGCGAGCGCTGGTGCCAGTAATTGATTGAATTTGTCAATATATGCATACATTTGAGAATTATGTGGGATCATTCTAAACTAATATGATTGTCGATTATTCACAGTAGCTACTGAAATAATATATGATGGTGGTTGTTAACCCCTCTGCAGAGGAATATCAACATATGTGATTGGTTGGTATACAATCCAATTTAGATTGGATTAATTTCTCGATTAACATAATTTTGGATCCAAGACTTAACACCTTAAAAATGCCAAGCCTATTAACTACAGGTTGGTGTAGTTCTAACACGTTATACGAGAAATATATTCGTTGTAAAAATAATTTGAGGGTTTTATTTTAGCTTAGACCCTAAGATTGGTTCAATATTTTGTTCTCCTTATATGATACATTTGGCGTGGTAGTCCTTTAAGGACTTGTATTACAATTTGAACGAGAAATGTGGTTGGGGAACATATTCAAATTTGTAATCCATGGAGGATTCAGATTATATTCAGGTTGCCACCTGACTAGATTATTTCAGTTTCAACAATCCTTTACGTGTTTTTAGAAATTTGGTACAAAGCCAAAAATCCGGATCAGTTGATGATATCAACTTTATATGTCTCTTTGAGAGACCTTAAAAAAACTAAAATCCACGCTTGGCAGCATAAATTCTATAATTTATTGATTTGCGCAATTAAGAATTATGATAGCATAAAGCTTGTCTATTAACTACTATAAATTTTGTTTTGATGATTATTTTCTAAACTCATATAATTGAGTTAGCATCCACATAGACGTCAAAAGTTGTACTCTTTTTCCTTCGTTTCAGGTTTTGTCCCATGTGGTTTTCTTGACAAGGTTTTAACGAGGCAACATCTAGCCGTTGAATTTTCATTCAAAATATTGATATTGTGCTCTTTTTCCTTCGTCCAGATTTTTTCCCATTGGGTTTTACTGGAAAGGTTTTAGTGAGGCAATTTATTCAACATTGTGGTAATCCAAGGGGGAGTTATTGTATAATTTCGGTTATTTAGTGGATGCCCATATTTGATTAGACCAAATCAACATAACCACCTCCTAGGAATTTGGATGTATTTTTGAACTACATAAGGTTTAATGACGAATATGGTTTTTGTTTACGTATGGTAATGTATTCGCATCTTGGCACTTTGTTGAAGATACTATATCAAACACTTCCGCGAATCATCTTCGAGAAGCTAGTGATCCATGATACAAGTCTTCAATATGTTGAAGAAGAACGTAAACTCAGCAAGAGTATAAATCGAAGATAACACTGCTTATGTTACACAAAAGAACACTTCATCAACTAGCAATTTTTTTCATGAAAGCACAAAACTTCTGCATTCAAGAAATTCGTTCACCTAAATTGGAAAGTCTCGACTCAAATATTTGCAATCTAAGAATTTACCGAAGTACTCAACAAGTGGAGCGTCATTATACAAGGTGCATTCTACTGGACTTATCGTGTTGTACTTTTTTTCCTTCATCAGGGTTTATCCCACTGGGTTTTCCTTATCAAGGTTTTAACGAGGCAACATATGCGTGTCCAACACTAATCTATATGTTTTGTACTCTTTTTCCTCCGCTAGGTTTTTCCCTTCGGGTTTTCCTAGCAAGGTTTTAATGAGGCAATGTTAGTAGTGTGGTGTCATCCAAGGGGGAGTGTTATGAAATAAGTATTTTGTGGATTTACACCACACTTACACCACCACCTTTACATCTCCTACCACCCTTACACATTATCTTGTAACCTCCACCTTAAGTATATATTAGTGTCTAGTAATGGTTGCATGCCATTACCTCTAATACTTAATGTTATTAACCATCCACTCTATTGTATGACCTGTAAATAGAGGTCCTTACACAATTGTGTTTCACACTAATTTCATGAATGAAATTGTCTCTCATATCTTTTCTCTCTACTTGTTTATGTTTTCTATTCTTCTAATTCTTAGTTTATAACAAATACATAAAAACCTTATTAAATTGCTGATACCTTTAAGTTAACATGAATAGAACTAAGCAATGTTAAAAATAAAATAATATTTAACCCATGCTATGCACTGCGTACAATGGGAGGCCCCCATTTGGTGAGGCGGGGCTTCACCCCGCACCCGTCCCAGAAGGGGTCTCAATTAAAAACTGCATTGTATAATTAAAACACCAATATCATTTAGTAGATTAACAATTTAAACCAAATTCACCCATACCATTTAATAGAATATTTTTTTGTTAATAATATAATATATTTAGACCTTTAACAAACATGCACAAATACGATGTTTAATTGTAGAAACATGCATGTGGGTAACATATTTCACAAATTATTCGTTTGGGATTGGTATGACATCGGAGTGTAGACTCTCTTTGAGCTCCCTGGATTTGATCAATTATGTTGCTCTTTCTCTTAGTGTCTTGCAATCTCTGCTTTTCTGCCATAAGTCTCGCGTTGTCCATATTTGGCCGACGTAATCTCTTGAAAAATGCTCAATTCTTACGCTCTTTCAAGGACTATAGTTCATTGCAAAATGCCTTTTTAATCCTTTTTCTCTAATTCTTTGTTCATTGCAAAATGCCTTTTTTAAATCCTTTTTAACCATGTTGGATACTTTTTTTTTTTAAATTGTCTAAATAGCAATTGTCAACCTTGATCTAAAAGTTGTTAGGCTCCACACATGCAGGTATCCGTAGATGCTACTTTGACCCCCCTCCATATACATTTGATATAACAACCGGTAGTACTTATTACTAACATGGTCTTGCAGCAATAGAGAAATCATTAGGCTTACTCTATTCTTTGTTAGTTATGGTTTACCCAAATCTGTAAAATCAAAATATTAGAATCCAAAATCATTAGCCAACAACCATACTTGATGTGGCCACTCGATTGAGATAACTTAGTTGTACCCAAAATAATGACTGGAAGTAATCGTACTACGCAATACGCATCAGGTGGTTGCCTTTCTCCTTAAGTTGATAACATAGTCAACAAAATCAAATTGATACCCTTAGCAATTGGAATGCCTAATTGAAGTGAAGGTTGTTGCCCACTTTTCTTGTACAACTAAATTAAACACATGAATTAGATGAAACCTGGTGTCAACAGTGACACCGCAATTTCAATATTACATTTGATGAAACCTGATGTCAACACACTGACACTACAATTTCTAATATCGATGCTGCATTTGCTAATATATCTAACAAATAAAACCTATCAATTGGAAATTGCATAAACATTGAAGTGCAGTTGCATAGACACGCTTTACTAATAAAAATAGAAAGAAAACAAATTTCAAGTATCACACTTTTTTAGGGCTCTGCTCCTGTATAATGTCAGATTAAATTGCTCCAAATCCATTGGTGGTATAGCTTGATTATTTGGAAAATGATACCTAACATTGAAACAATAGAACACCAAAATCAGTGTACAATACAGTATTAAAACAATATTAAACTGCAGAATTGGTGCCTATCAACAATAAGGGCCAAGAAACGTAACCGATGAACTCGGCATGTCCTAAATAACAATATGGACAAATCCACCTCTGCAGTGAAATGACCCTCCATATTATGTTTCTCCCTCACAAGACCTTCCAGACTTCATAAGAAATTTTCCGTCTTATGTAGGTCATAAGAAATTTTCCGTCTAGTAATCGGAAACCTTCCATTATATAATCAAGCTAGCAAGCTCATGTCAATCTGGAATACATCTGAATGTTGTTGGTTTCAGCATTTGTAAAAGACATCGAATTCGATATGAGTTTTGCAGTATTGCGTAACTATTATTTTCTTATTTAGCTAGCCCAAACATTATATCGTAAATACAAAGCATACCTGATTTTGTGTTTGCATATACTGCTGCATTATCTTTGGTTTAAGTTGTGAAATTTGGTCACCATGTTTCTTCTGCTCATTTTGTATCTCTAGGTTCAAACGCAGAACTTCACCTTCATACTTTTCCCGATGGTTTTTCTTCTCTAAATGAAGACGGTTGATCTCTAACTGAAGCATCTCAACCTGTCCCGGCAGTGTTGTGGCATCAACACTCTGAAATAATAACACATTTAATGAGTTAGATGTATATAAATATAGTTGAGTTCAAACCGATGCACACACCATGATCCATGAATACTGAAAGTAGGAAAGTGCTAGTACATACTATACCATGCTAGGTGGGGCATCAATAAAGGTTGCTGCTAGATTGCTATTATTTGCAAGATAGATATCCTGATGATTTCCTAATAGATGAGATTGATGCATAAAAAAAGATGTGTCCTTATCTTTAGTCAAGTTCCCATCATCCAGATTTGGTGCAGGCTCCTCCACATAAAGCTTTGGTTCACCAATGAATTCATTTTCAAAAATCTTTACCTCCATGTTTACCACAATCGTTTGCCTGATTCAAATGGAAGTCACAAATGCATACACATAGTAAGAAGGCAAACATGGTTTAATGGTTCCATGTTTTATTATCTATATAGTAAATGGGAAACCATCTAAGGAAATGGTTTAATGACTCCATGTTTTATATCAATTTTTCTACCTATACGACTATATCTGAAGTAACATAGTCAAGTTCAAGGAAAAAGCTCACATTTTGTGGGACAGAGGGAACAATATTTAGAAGTAATTCCCAAAGCACATCAGTCTTTCTTTCTGTTTGTTTACCTCTAGTTTCACATAAACACCAACTTGAACCATCCATGGAAGATCTAGGTATTCTCTTGTATGTCGAGAATCTAGATGCTTAGCTATACATCTAGATCAGTAAAACCAATAATGTACCTGTTATCTATTGAGTAAATAGATGTAAGTTAGTACTACATTGAATTTAATGAAGGGTTTAATTACAATTGAAAGTGCATATTGATTACAGTTCGAACTTCGAACAACCAAATGAAATGAAAGATGTAAGAAGAAAAATGCAACAACTAAAGCAGTCATAACTCTGACATTCCATTACCCACTCATACAGAATCCACCAAAAATAGACTGAATGCAGTATCCAGCATGGATATAAAATTTCATCAATATGTATTGAATTGTGCAAAAGTATAGGATCTTTTTGAAGTGTTTTTTGGTCACTGTCTAGTGGGCTGTTTAAGCCAACAATATTAGTTGAGTATGAAACACTGAACTTAAAATGCGATGGATAATTCAGGAAATTTACTACTTTCGCAGTTTTACTTGAATAAAGAGCAAAGCATTTTGAAAATAACATTGCTGATTAAAATCCCTAAACTAACTAAACGAAGTATTAAAGTACTCGCACTTTATTGCATCACGCAATCCACCTATATCAGCCTAATATATATTTTACAATATTGAATAATTAAGATTTTGACAGCCCTTATTAAGCACTGTACAATACAAAATGACACCCTAGTATAAAATTATAACATAAGAATTTGTGAGAGAAGAGTATCTTGCAGTGTGAAGTAGACTTTGCTACACTTCTCTGCAACCTACATTAAAACCAATCATTCAAGCTCAACATCAAACCAAAATTGGTAACTGAAAGACCCTCAATTTTAGATCCAAATGAACTTGTGAAATCAATTTACTAAGTATACCACCAAACCCAAATAGAAATTCCAGAACAAATCAAAAACTGAAAAACTGAAAAATCTTAATTCAAAGTTTTAAAAATACATTACCTCTGCATCAACAACTTTCTTTAATGTTAAATATCGCATCTACACTCTTCAATTCAGCATAAGCATACCCATTTTCAAGGTTGTCAACAACATAATCCATTAAACCTTTTCAACAGGCTATTAATAGTCAAATAATCAATAGATTAGTAAATACAAATAGATAACATGAAACCTTAACCTTGATCATATTTTTAATAAACAAATAAACCCATCAAACAAAAAACTCAGAGAATCTTTTTCATTATCTCTCGATTACCATCAACAATATTCAATTTCTTCATTGTCATGTCTGAATTCCCTAACACCAGCTTCTTAACTGCTTCAACTTCTAATTCTCTTCTAACCCATCACTTCTTATCAGTAATAGCTTCACAATACACCAGCATCTCCCGTGTTTATCAATAACATCAACATATTCTCTACCCTGGTATTCCGGCTTGAAAACTTGTCAAACTCTCTCATAAATTATAATACTTGCTCTCTATCTTCCAGGGTTTCTAAATCATGTCCTAGCCTATCGAAGACAACCCAGAGATTCATGGTAGCCGACATTAAATTTTCAAGTGGAAGAGAAAAGGGAACTCATAAACGGCGAGAGTAGAAGAGTGAAATCGAAATTCGAAAAAGAAAGATAGGGTTTAGTATTTTCTTGGGATTATTAGGGTTAAGAGCAGAGACCTGATCCGTTGGATTGTCGAAACTAAAGTCTTAGCCGTTGATTTTAAGTGACCATTACCCACCACGGGTTATGATAAGCCGGTACATTAAGTATTTGGTGTAAAGATGGTGTAAGTATATCTATCTCGAACAACCACTCACGTGAGGTTTTTTTTTATCCAAAATTGTTTTAGCCAATCATATGCTGCCTTGTGTCCTTCCAAAAATCACCCATACGACCATGCCCAAAGGTCCTTTCTCGTCCAAGGGGGAGAGTGCGTTTCATTACCATTGAATGTGGAGGCTCATACCACTTAGAGTTTGAAATAAGTGATTTGAGGCCTACCAATTTCGGTACCACCTAAATAAAGACTAAAGGGATATCTAAAACAGATGAAACTACTAAACTATCCTCGTTAGTTAGAATTATATTTCTATCTTTATTCCAAATATCTTATTTGATTATTTATTTATTTAATTCATTCAATTATTCTTATTTTTTTTTTATTTTTTTTTTAATTAATTAATTACTTAAATTTTGAATTTTGATTTCTTTTATTTATTTTAAAAAACAAAATATTTTTTTTCTTCTCTTGATCTATTTTTATTTCTCTCAAAACAAATCAAAAAGTAAGGAAAAATTATATCAAACCAATTTGATACAGAACTTGCACGATGACCAATCGTTCCCAAAATCGATGGACATGGACAATCAAATCAACTGGTTCTTGCTAAAAAAATGTTCATTTTCTGGATGTTTTGTAGGATACAATCGACATATAAAATATATCTTCGCTGCCAATTTTGATTTGTATAAATCTTTAAAAATTATATTCATACCAGAATCGATATATGTTCTACATCATATCTGATGATTCTGGTTCATGTTCTCCATTCAAGAAAAAAACATCCATAATCAAGAGTGCCGATTCTAATTTATTAAACTCATTGTTCTGGTATTTTTTAGGATACAATCGGCGGACATGAATCTGTCTATTAACCGATTATAAACAATCGATAGATAAAATGCTTCCACCCTTCTGATTTTAGTTTATATAAAATTTTGAAAATCATATTGATAATAGAATCGACAAATATTCTTCGTTGTATCTGTCGGTTTTGGTTCATGTTCTTCAGTCACAAAAAACAACATAAACAATTGGCATGTAAACCACTAAATACCTGTTGATTCTAGTTAACTAAAATAATCTGTAATTCTTTTAAAATAAATATAAAAATATAAATACTAATAAAAATATAAAGAAAGAAAATTTATAGAAAATATAAAATATCAAAAATTTAAAATATAAATAAATAAATGTGCAAATAAAATAATAAATAAACTAATCTAACAATTAGTTTAATGATTAACATTAATTAATTAAATGATATATTAGCCATGAACAAAATAATTGGATTTTTTTTTTAAATTACTTCAAAATAATTCTATCTTAATTTATTAGGTATGCCTCAAATAATTGATGTATACCTCCAATTAGCCAAGATTATAATAGGTAAAAGTTGTATTCGACAAAAACTCTATTTCCCGTGCAAAATATTAATTCATATGCTTCATCCAACCTATTTATAATCTCTTTAGAGTGTCCACAATGGGTGGAATAAATCACGGACCAAAGACTAGAAGTAGTCGATGGTCTAGTTTTTCCAGCCACAGCGGGACGACTACTTCTAGTTTTTGGTCTGAAATTTCAAATGTAGCAGAGTAAATCTAGTCTTTTATCTGGACTGAACTTGGTTTAGTCGATCGGTTTCGTAGGCGTCCGCCTGATGGTAAGCGGCTATGTAGTGAACCGCTTGATGTCAGGCATCATTCTAGCATAACGCTTAAAAACACGGGCGGTAACCTAGGACTACGCCTGATGGAGCGAGCGTCTAGGATCACGCCCACTAATAGGAGGTAACCAAATCCCCGCCCCAATGAAGCGTAACGTTAGAAAACCGCTTGGTCCAAGCGTAATGCTAAGGCTCCTTCCAACATGGAGCGTTACACTGATCCTCCGCCCAACATCATTTAACATCACATTACACCTAGTGTATTAGTAGGAGTCCGCTTGGTAATGGAGCTAGTGTATTACACCTAGTGTATTAGTAGGATTCCGCTTGGTAGTAAACTACATGCTTTAAGAGTATCATTTAACAGTAAAATTACAAAACTAAATGCTACAAAACTAAATTACGCCCATGAGAAGTGCATTACGCCTAATGTATCACTAAGTAATGGAGCGGCATTGTAGGAGTCCGCTTGGGTTTTGTAGGCGGGACGCTAGGGCATCGCCCGTGTTTTACCGTACACACTTCTCTTGCACATGTACAAATCGATCAGGTGTAACGCTGGCACACCGCTCCATCAGGCGTTTGTCTAGTGGTCTGCCCGTCTCTTGGGCGTGGTCCTAGGAGTCCGTCCACCATCAGGCGTTATCTTTCGATCCCGCCCCACATCAAGCATTCAGCTAGACGTCCGCCTCGCGCAAGCGTTATGCTAGGATCACGCCCGTCTCAACAAGCGATATGCTAGAAAGCCGCCCAACAACGGGCGTTATATTGGAGCACCGCCCGATCATTTGCCACTGTTTTTAGGCCGGACCAAAGAGTAAAATTTTTACTCTTTAGTTTTTGGGTATGCTCGTCCCACTGTGGATGCCCTTAGAGAGTATATGTTTATTGTGTTAAGTGTATCAAAAGAAAAAAGAGACGACTACGTTGATATGGTTAAATACTATCACTATTTTCGGGCCTAATCTTTTATGGAGTTTTAAGGGAAATTGGTGGGGAGTTTTTTTTCCAATACAATGCTTTTATTGTTGTGCAGTACATTGCCATCCAATGGTGGAACCAAAAATTAATATTAGAAGGGGCTAAATTTTTTTACATGGACATTTAGATTTTAATGGACTAAATATTAAATATTATATGGACTAAATATAAAAAATAAGATAAAAGTAAGAGTTTTCATATAGTTTTAAGGATTCTAGGAGGCTGGAACCAGGGTTAGCCAACCTTTTGTTCCGCTCATACTGCCACCTAAGTTTAGCACATTTTATGGTATATAACCTAATCATCTATCAATTTGAATGTCAATCATTGATAATGAACTATGTTGTATGAACACGGTAAGAAAAATGTTGTAACCGTGTTGGGCACACGATCGGACACGACACTTGCCCGACACACGATGGGTACGTCACATCACGTGTCCCGTAAAATCGACAATGGACACTTTACAGACACTAATTGGACACTTTCGGACACGCCATAAATGATTTATTTTGGTTTAAAAAAGTAAAATAAACTACATGTGACGCTAATTTATTTTTCTTTTAGTCAAATACAATCATTAAAAGGCTTGATCATTATTTTATTATTATTAATTTTATTTAATTAGTAATTAAGTATTTTAAAAATAAGAATTATTATTTTGTTAAATAGATTGTTGTAAAATCTTATTTTAATGGTGTGTGTAATACATATAACATGTCCCCGTAGTCCAATTTTTAAAGATTTGACGTGTTCCCCTAACCGTATTGTGTCGTAACTATGTTCCATGTCCGTACAACACAACAACTAGATTTTCAAACCATCAAAACCTTAGGTCATGTGTCATGGAATTCGTTAATCTTTTGTGAGAATATAAGACACAATGAGAAATTTTTGTACCAATAATTTAGCTTTGAACTAGTTTTTACCTAGACCCTATAAAAACATAGTGTTAAAATTATGAGATAGTGTCAAATTCAACCATGCGAAAGAAACCTAACTAACTTTTTCTTTTTTTTTTTTTTGAAAAAGTAAGTTACAATTGTTATTCCTAACCCAAGCGGCTAGGTGATGAGCATCCGCACAACAATCTCTCGGAATAAAATGACACTTGAAGTTTCCAGTATTAAGAACATTTTCATTCCTAGAGATTGTAATGTGGGTACTCACTCATTAGATAACCGCTTGGGATAAGAAAAGCAACTGTGACATGTTTTGGTCATTTCTTTCTGTACGGCTGTCGCCTCTCGCGGGGTGAGAATATCTTAATGATTTTTTGGTGCCTATTAAATAGAGACGATTACCACGGGCTGATACCAAAGTTAACAGGGGATACATTTTGATTATCCAACGATCAGGATTTTTTTGTCCTTTATAAATTGGTATCATCAGCCGTCCGATTTTGGTATCAGCCTTAAGAAAGTGGGAAAATAAATTTGATAAAACCTGGAAGGATTAGAAAAACAAAAATGGTTAAATGTACAATCTAGACACATTCTCAATAGTGAGATAAACCTACATATTTTGTGCTGTTATTAATGAATACATGTACTTGTTTAGTGTTTACTCAATTCAATGACTGGAAATCTGGATTTTATAGAAATTCCAGACGACATCCTCATCCTGCATCCATCCAAGCACTACAAATTAAACAATTTGTTCAATGTAATGTTGTCATTAGTGCGTGGTAATATAGTATCTTACATCGGATCTTGTACAGTACAACAGAAAATATGACCTGTTGGGATCACCGTATGTCCACACAATATTTGTCGCTCCATGGCAAATTTACAGTATATATATATTTATATATATTAGGGTTTAATCCGTGTCATAACGGTATGGGAATAGATATTTATCAAAATATAAATTTCAATCCTTATATATCATTAATTTTTTAAAAGAATTTAACTTATATATTTTTAGTCACAAAAATAAGATATATCGAATCACATATCAACGCTCGGTATATTATTGACGTGAATTGTAAACTTTTTACCCTTCAATTACTCTTACATCTTAAAAGTAACAAAAAGTATCTAATTTAATCCCACACACTACTCTAACATCTTGCATGAATACTCAAAGTGAGTTCTACTTTTATCCTACCAATTGCATCTGTTGGCAGGAATACATTTCTTCGAGGAACTAGATAGAGACGGTGATGGCAGGTCACTCTAGAAGATTTTGAACTCGAAATGAAAAATAAAAGATTATCAAGGGAATATCTCGAGACTTCATGAGACGCACCATAAATCACTTATTTGTCTTATTTACATTGTCTTGCATCAACATTTGTAATAATTTAGAAGTTGCTTTGCTTTTCAATATGAAGAACATATATTTTCTATCTTTAACAGTTTTTGGTCGTGTTCTACCCACTATCTCTGACACTCCGTATGATCGTTCATTCTTTCTCCATCTAGATTCATACTTTAAGGTCCAGTTTAAGATTTATTCTGCAAACCTGAAGACTAAAATTTTAATATTTTTGTATGGTTCTCAGTAACTTAGATATTATCTGATCTGTAGACGATCTATAGACAACAGTTACCGACGATTTCATTTTCTTGATGTCGGGTCAGCTTGTCCTGCTCATCATTCTCATAATCATCCTAATTTGTGACTCAAATTAGACAGACTATCTCTTGTATTATTGTTCTTATAATTGTGATTATAGTTAGTACATACCTTTATAGATACCATTACCATCTAATTCAATAGACCACAGACATTCAAATCGCAAGAATATAACTCTTTCAAATGCCGCATCACAGTCCCCACTGCCAGAATCAGTCACCATTACCTTTTGCATCATCTGCTGTTACATGAAAATCATTTATAATCATAACTCTGGTTCAGCAAAAACACTTCCTTTTATTCTTAATTTTTATACTCTTTTCATGCTGCATAATTTTAGAAGAAACGCTAAATATGAATTGCTTCTTTTCTATAACCTAAATTACTATGTATATCCAAATTAGGAGACACGTTTAATGTGTAGTCCACCCGCCTGAGTCAATTTAATCGCTAGTCCAAAAACAAGTTTTTGGACCAAATTTGTTACTCGATGGTCCTACTCACGTGTGAGTGTTATGATGTAATTTATATATATTCCATTCGTACCCACTCCTCTAAAACCAATTCAGTTTTCAAAATTTTCAGATTCGTTTTTATTCTTCTTTGTTGGTGTTTTTAGGGTTTTGTTATGAAGATCGAATTCGGTGCTCTATAATCATCTCCAACTCCATTCGTCCCAGGTAAGTTCTATACTAAAGTGACAGTGAAGAAGATATGCAAGTGATGGTGAAGAAGAAAAAGTAGATCTGAGGATAGATCTAAGATGAAAAAGAAAAAGATATGAATTCATCAATTTTGGATTTTGGTTTAGACTTTTTAATCTTCTTCTTCATCTGTGGGGTATATAATGTCGAATATGTAATGTGAGATATGTATTGTAGGGTCATCATGAGAACTAGGTTTTCTTCTACTAATTTGGGAGTGATATCTTATTTTATGTAGAAATTGTTCTTGTACGACTTTTCTTATTTTTCTTCTTGTTTTCATCATTTTTCTTGTTTATATATGGGTATCTCATTACATTTCAATATGTATTGATGCTTATTCAAACATAAATTAGGTTTTTACATATGGATATGTACTGTTTGCTGGGTTCCACTTTTTTTTGGTGACTAACAGAGGTCTTCTTCTTCTTTGCAACATAAATTTTCTTTTTCTTCTACTTCTTTTATTATTATTTAGTTAATTCTTCTAGTCGTAACCATTTTTATTGATGATTTCTTCATATTTCAGAAGAAACCAGTTTTGATATGGGTTTTTGTTGATGATTTGTTTGAATACTCTATTTTGATTTTCTATTTTTGTATCTCAGTACATATCAATATGTATTGTTGGTTCATATACTTTTTCCTTCAGTACATATTTTCCTTCAATACATATCTATATGTAGTGTTGGACCAATATGTAATCTTGGATCATCTACTCTATTTCCTTCAGTGCATATCAATATGTACTACGGGATCATATATTTTTTCCTACAATACCTATTTTTCGTTCAGTATATACCAATATGTACTGTAGGATCATACACTTTTTCCTTCAGTACATACCAATATGTACCGAAGGAAAATATGTATTGTGGGATCATACACTTTTTCCTTCGATACATATTTCCCTTTAGTACATATCAATATGTACCGTGGGATCATATACTTTTTCCTTCAGTACATATCAATATGCACTATAGGATCTTCTTCTTCACTGGATTTTTAACACGGTTTTTGATTTGTTTTTATTGATGATTGTTGATTAATATGATTTCTTCTACTACTATCTCTCTTATTTTTCTCTCAATTGTTTTTGTTGTAATCATTTTCCTTCAACTTTCAGTAGAAATCAGTTCAAGTCTACTAGTGTTTGATCTATTGATTTTAGGTTTTTGATCTTGAGTCTTGATTTTCTGATTTTGTTCCTCTTTGATCTCTCTTTTTGATACATTTTTTTGATGATTTTTTCTTTATTTTGATTTTGATCTCTCTTTCTGTAACGAGTCACTTTTGAAATTTTCGCTGCCCTAATCATTTTCGGGTTTGATTTTTTTTTTGTTTTTGATTTCAATTTTTGAAAGTGAAAAAAACTCGTGTTGCAGACGTAGAGGACGTGGCTAGGTTCACACGTGAATGTTATGGGCAGTGAAGTAATTTTTTTTTTTGAAACCTTTTTTGGACATCCAGATAAAAGGATTTTCGCGGTGGACTAGCATAAATGGTAGACGGGTCTTTGGACCATCTAGCAAAATTCCCAATTACTATACTGAAGCAACAGTCGGCATTGCATTTATCATATGATTAATGCCGACTGAGATCCTGTAATTGAATTTCAAATTGAAGAAGTGATGGAAGAAAAGAAGAGGAGAAAGAGAGGAAGAGTCGGCACCGATGGAGAATAAGAGAGAACGGGGGATTTCTTTTGATTTAGATTTTAGGTTTTGAAATTTATTATAAAAGATAAAGGGCAATATGATATTTTATCACTAAAAACTATCCCCTTAAACCAAAATAGAGCCCCATATAACCATTAGTATCCCCCAATTTATGGAGGTATCCCCAAATATTGGTTCTTATAAAAATATACTATCAACCGTAGTGTTGTAAGGCTTACTTTTATAAAAATATATTATCAACCATAGCGTTGTAAAGCTTACTTCGATAAAATTCAGTACCGCCCATGCCTAAAGAAAAACACTACACAACCATCATGAAAAAACCGTGTAATGAATCATAAAATTTGTGCCGCCCATACCTCTTTGATACATATGCACGTGGTGCTATTCACCATAAGATATACTCAGGAACTATTTTCCTGGTAAAGTCAGTAATGAATTCAAACTGTGAACACAGACCATAAAAACACACAAAATGAATGGTCTCTGATTCGTATTATACTAACAATCTTCTAAATATACCAATACATATGCCATACAATGTACTCCAAATATACATAAAAGTAAGATGCTGAAGAATAATTTTTTGTGATTATGATTGAAGTTTATTGTCCTCCTTGATTGGAGTGGATGAAGTTTATTTTCCTCCTTTATTGGAGTGGATGAGTTCTTACAATGTGCAATGGCAGCTTGAATTGAACTTCGCAATTCTTCTATACTACTTTCAGTTGAAGAAGAATGACCACCTAATGAAGTTGTAAGTAAAAGACCACTATTAGTCGGAGACGTCCACATCGATGGCGACACAGAAAATTCTCCTTTTCCTCCTCATATTGTTGAGGTATTTCAATAGTCCAGTCTTCGTTATCATTGTCTTCTTGATGTTAGTGGTCAATAAAACTTAACTAAAACTCCGGCGGGAACAATAATTGTACTTCGGTTTCTGCTGACAGAGGCTTCTGAAACCTGTCAAATGGATAAAGCTAATAAGATTAAATGAGAAGCTTAAGAATGCCAACAGATAGGAATTGTAGATGAGAACTTATTCATATATCTAAGAAGTTATGAGAGACCAACATTTCGCATGTAATAAATTTCAGTACTATGATGCAAGTCAACATAAAAGAATTATATTATTCAGGTTCTGGAGACTTTCCAAATCTTAAGTGTCAATTTATTTATTTTTGACAATCTTAACTGCATCCATAAATGTATAAATGAACTTTGTTGAGGTGACAAAGCTGCAATAGGGTTGAATGGTTCTGGATATTCAACATAAAATATAACAGATGAAAAACAATGTTTTAAGAGCCAAGCCATATGTTTGGAGAGCATGATCTCAATATGAGATCACATTCCCTGACTTTCACTTGGCATGAATGTCGCCATTTATTGATTGCTGGGAAACCATATGAACTACCAAAAGTCATTATCATCCACCATAATCCTTATGCGCTTAACAAACACCATCATCTCACTCTTGAGATACAGATACGTATTTCACCCTACCATACTCTTCAAGACCTACTCTACGTCCTCCACATATCAGCAGTTAAACAACTTCTTAATTGTTTCAGATATGATAAGCTACCAGTCTATTACTATTATATAACACATACATCTAGAATTATCCAATCTAGCCTATAAAGTTAAGTGTACATATACATCCTAACTTTCTTTTTATGCTTATTACAAAAAAAACAAAAATTAATAGAAACAATGTCTCTTAATTTCTTTGGAGTCGGAATCTAGTCTGTTCATCTCAAACTAATATCATATTCATACATATATATCTGAAATATGAATTTTCATTTTTCTTTATCATAAACATAACTCACCCACTATGCCCCAGGGAAACACCTAGGTTCCACCCAAAAATTTCAATACACATTGATTAATTTTGAATTTATTACAAATAAATCAACAATTGTACACTTTTCCACTAAGAGCTAACAAATTACTTGAACTATTTTATCCAATTAGGAATATTATAATTCATTACCTTCAAAAAGCGACCTCTTTTATTCTCACAACATCAAAGTAGAAAACCTAGAAAAAATAATAACAACCAATTGAGTAAATTAGATTAATAAACATTACAACAAACAACCTTTTCAAGAAACAAAAAAAAGATAAACCTATAATTAAAAGATAGTAAAGGCATGACTTCAAGAATAGTAGAGGCAAAAATTAATAAGATCGTAAATATAATAAGCAAATGAGGGTTTATCTCATACCTTATGCTTCGGTCAAAGGTTGTTCCATTATAGCAGCCACGTTCGTAGAGCGTGACGAAGTTCTCACACGCCCTGAGGGCTATATCAGAGTGTAACACAATGTTCAAGTCCCTTGTGATGTATGAGGTTGAACATATCCTTCCTTTAAATGTATTCATCTCAACTTTTATGTATTCAAATCCATTCTTGATAACAGGATCATAAGAGGTCGTGTGAAAGATCGTGAAGCAGGCTTGTAGTGTAACAACTTTTTACCTGAAAATATCCGGAATACCTTCAAAAGTGAGAATTTTAAGACTACCCCTAGGAAAATGATCTTAAATTTACCATAATATAAGAATTTTAGTGTCATACACAAAATCTTGAGACATCCCACATGAGGAATTATGTAAGAAACTTATGGATTCAATAGGATTTTTCTAGCCAGTAGAATCTCAGAGATTAAATAGGTATTCCTTAACCGTCAACATAGTTAAGTTTGTGATATCTCAGTTAAAGAGAATTGACCCAAAAGGAGGTCTTGTGTGGATCTCTGTAATTTAACAACATGTTGACTTTTGGGAGAGTATGGACTTGGTAACCGACAGTAACAACTGATTTAGTAGATAGGCTAGTAAGTGGTTGTGATATAGTAAAGAAAAAAATGCCCAAAATGCAACATCTTACTTAGTAGATACATTACCTGAGAAATTGAGTTGATTACCCACTACAGGTTCAGCGAATTCACACCAACTCTTCTCCCGTGCACAAAATCCAAATAGCATTGTCTATGCTTCCTAAAATTAGCAAAAGAAAACAGATTTTTGGAGAGTATGGACTTAATACGAACTTACTCAAAACATTTTAAATAAATGACACAATTGAAAGAAACTCTAACGTATGAAATTTAGCCTAGAGGTAGGTTTGAACAAACCCGCCATGCAGCCACCAGGGAACCCAACAGGCATGCCTCCGGGAGATCCACCAGGCATGCCTCCAGGAAATCCACCAGGCATGCCTCCAGGAAATCCACCAGGCATACCACCAGGGGACCCGCTCGATGATGATTGTTCTCGCTTCTTAGCCTTCTCATATGCATCCTGTGGAGGACCAACAAAACATCAGCGAAAGATTTAAACATGAAAAACATACATAGTTGATGTAAATATATCACTAACCTGCGCCTCAGCTTTGCCACGTTGTCTTTCACGTTCTACCTTCCTCTCATCTTTCTCTTTGCGCAAGCGATCGTACTTTCGACGGTGTTCTTCAATCTTGTGTGCATTGGTTTCAACCTGTGCAGTAAACAACTTACAGTGAGAGAAGACCGCAAATTAAAAGAGATACATGTTTATCATGGACAATCGAAAAAGATTGTCACCTTCTTCAGTACAACATGGATCTCTTCATCATAATCAATATTTGAGGCAACATGAAGATCCTTAGCAGCTTCTTCCCACTTCCCAAGCATGGCCTTGGCTATACCACGAGACTTATAGCCTTTAGCAGTATTAGGATTAATCTGAACCAAAAAATTTAGTAACATATATGAGCATGAGTAAGATAAACTATACATAGTAATAGAAAGATGCATCATCCAGCATGCACTGATCCATGGGAGTAAGAAGTAGGCCATGAATACAAAATTTAGAACTATTATACATGTCTACATTTTTGTTTGCAAGACCATAAGAAATGGGGTATGATGCAATTTAAGCATGACCACAAATCATCAAACAAAAATAACATACAAAAAATAATGGTCAAAATCCCATAATTGGTACATTTGTAGTTGTACAATGTAAGTAGCTAGTCTATGATGCCTAAATTAAAACTAAAATAAGATATACCGGGTTATTTAATTTACCTCAAGAACATCACTGGCATCTCGAATAGCTATTACAATCACAGTAGATGAATATGAAAAACTAAGGGGGGGAAATGTAACCTGGTTTGCTAAAGCAATGCTTGAGTACAACTGTTGTTTATTCTCGATGTTCCTTCTCTGGCCTCTTTCTTCAATAATTTGCAGCTATAAGCATACAACTATTCCTTGCAGTTGTATCAGTATATTATAACAGATTCTCAGAATAATTTTAAAGAATCTATAATCGTAATATATAAGAAATTAAAGATAACATGTTAGCTTTAACCTGATTAGCGGAAGTGCAAGCTCTGATCTACTCATTCAGAAGTATCAAAAATAAGTTCCTTACTTCGACACCGAAACACAAAAACTTTCACTCGAAGTATCAAAAGTAACTTGAGAACAAAGAGAATGGTCGGTGTTCAGTAAATGGGAACAATAATCGATTGTCTTTTACTCATAAGGTATTGCAACTGAATTCAGTGCCTAGGCAACACCTGATAATAGTGAAAGAGAAAAAAACATTAGCAATATTCTCTCTAGATTCATGTCATTCAGATTCTCAAAAGAGAAACTAAAACTTACAGAATAGATGAGCATACCTCTCATTTAAGACGCACATGTAAGATAAAATTTGTAATAAAACATGCTCACAAAAACAAAATAGGTTAAGAGTTAGAAAATTACCGACATCAAGCTAGAAAATTGACGCATTTCAATATAAAAAACTATGTTTTACATTTATATAGATAGAGTACCTTCTGCGGCAATCAACAGTAACACGACGAAGAACATCAATAGATGTAGACGAAGGCAAAATCCCTAAATTGACACACTATTGAACACCGCTAGAATCACCATGACCTTGTTGTTCAGGTCCTTGAACATCAACAACTAACAGAGAAAGATAAAGAATCTGAGACTCAATTTAAGCTCCAGATATCATCTTTCTCCTTTTAAACACCCAAAGCCCTTGATTTTTCTCCTATAAATTTTGAGAAAAATCTGTACTTCTAAGAAAAATAACAAACCTTTGAGGCAATTAAGATGAAACATAAAAAGGGTTTTAACGAATTTGATAAAAAATTATGAATACCTAAAATTTACTATATGTATATAGTGGAGAAATTAGAGGGAGAAGATGAGGAGAAAAAAGGGTAATTCTCTCTAAATTACAGGAAGAATGAAAAAATGACGGAATATAGGGTTAAAAATTTGAGAGACTAAATCTAATAATCATCTAACTCCTAAAACAAATCATAATCTCTCAAATCGAAGAAATGGGAGAAGAAAAGAAGAAAAAACGATTGACAGAGGCGTTTTCTTTCTGATGGAGAACCAAATCGTGCGAGAGCACGACCAAAGTTGGAAGATGGAGAGGGATATTAGACCTAAACAATAGTATAAGCATGTGTAACATTGCATTTCACAGGAAAAGGATCGCCGTGTTTGGAGGATAAATCCTCACCACTCTTTACACCCCCTGGACAGATCCTGATCATCCTTTATCCACCCCTCAAAATCCATCTCAGTCTCTTTTTATTTTTCACCAAATGAAATTCCAACCGCTCTTTATAAGTTATAACTACGTTATATTTTATATTTTTGATATATCTATCTTGAAGACTTCACATATGGACGACTGTTGCCGAAATTACTCATAGGAAATGATTCATGCACTAGACGTATAATTACCATAATTGTAATAATTTAATTGCAAAACATTGCCTTCATCACTACTGAAAGCACAAGGTTATTTAGTGGTTTGAAGCCTAGTGAATCAAAGTTGATACGTGTGGGACTATTTGTTGGATTAGGAAAGTGGGCGACAAAAAGTGGATTCACGATAATAGTAAGTATGCTAGTATGGTGAAAATGTTGCAGTTTACTTTGTTAATGCAAGCGGCAGAAGTGATTAATACCATCAAACTGTAGTACTAACTACTGCTCCCACTCCAGTATGGTTGGTTCATTCTCTGGAACAAAATTTATGTTATTTTGCGGTTGCAATTAAAACACACATACACTGCATACAACATGTTACTGAAAATTTAATGTTTGCTTGTTGTCCTGGCCCTAGCTAGCTATATATTTGGTGAATGCAATCACGGAAACAACTCTTGTTTCATCAGAGGCTAGAGATTTGAATATTTTTGTTCTAAATGTAGTTACTTTTAATATTTACATTAATCCTTGACTGATTACACAATATCCCGTGATCCACCATCTGAGCAGTTTGGAAGGAAAAAAGATCACGCAAGTTTTTTTTTCAAGAAGAAAGCCACTAAACAACTTGTGGTTCCAACCCCGAAGGACTTACGAATTTTGCTCCTCAGCCCGTTCCCCACAACTACCACACGAGTTGCCAATGACTACTACCTGCAGCGAGTTACCAAGCTATTGTACCTTCCAGTTTTTAGGTGCGTGCAATTGGGTACACTTCCATCAATTTATAAATTAGTTACTATCCAGTCTGTCCAAGAAATTTATTCTGTCGTTGCTTAGACCAAATTTGCAATGCCCATTCCATGGATTAATTAATACCCCATCCTATGGAGCATTTAAACTGCCAACCATCATTTGTAACTGCCAGTTTTCCTTTTCGACGGGTGTCATTAGTTTGTCACGTCAACCCTATTTTGAGGGACTCAATGGAATTTGTTTTCCACAGAAACACATGGAATCAAAATATCAAGGCCATATCTTTCTCTTATTTGCTGGTGAGCAGTGAGGCTAGTTGAGCAGCACCTCCTGCGCAAGGGGACGGGCGATCAAATTTAGGACGATTAAGTAAAGTAATCATTTTACTTTATGGCTATCATTTCATTTGGATCATTTTACTTTACCGCTTTCCCTTGGTTGATTCCAAATCATTTTCCAATGACTTTCGAGGTAAAATGAGTTTTTGTAAATTCTTTTCGACAATTTTTTAACGAAAACACTAAACTTTACCAAAAATGGTAGTCCAAATGTAAATCAAAGTTTGGTTTCTAGAAAAGAAAATTAATTGGAACCCAAAAGTGTATTCCCGTTAAGTTCTAGGATAAAGGGAGGCGCCAAATCAACATTTACAAATGGACCATCATTTTTAGTCCACCTCCAATAGCTTCCATTTTTTACAGCTTGGCATCAGAACAAATCGAAAGATAGGACTAAAAAGAATTATGGTACATACACGTCAGTATTACCAATGTAAGACATTACCAGTTACTTATAATTGTAATGTTTTGTATAAAAATTATTTTTTTCGTCCAAGTTATATAGGCACAAAACAAGTTTGTATTAGATAAGAAAAATATGGAAATTATAAAAATCTATCTTTTTTCCTATGTTGTCGTTCTCTTTTTGATGAAAACTAGAAACATTAAATTCGTTTTAGTGTAACTAATATCATTAATAAAGGTACATATGGAAAAACTATCTAGGAATTAAAACTATACCTATCTAGATGGACAACCAAAAATAAGAATTGTGCCTATATAACTTGGACGGAAGGAGTATATACAGTTCAATGTTTAGTAGTTGGCATAAATATAAAGCGGATGTGAATTATGTGATACAAAGATGAAATTCTTACTTTAAAATCTAATTACAAGAAAAATAAAAGTTATAAATAACTAAATAAAAGAATATACTAAAAAACGTTTAAAGTTATTTAGGAAATAAAAAAAATTATAAAATAAATAATAAGAAAATAAAAAAATAAAATAAAAAAATAAAAAAATAAAAAAATAATAATAATAAATTGAATAATAATAATAATAATAATAATAAAAGAAACCAAATTTTTAAAAAGAAATAAGAAAACGAATTAAATTTGAACACTTGATAGTCAAAAATGATGTTTAAAAATATAAAATGAAAATATATCTGATGTATAAATAAAATAAGTTATTATATTGGTCAACGGTGTAGTTGGAGGGTGTAGTACTGGGTCAATTCAATGCATATCTTAAAAGGTGTATCCAATATAGTCCTTTGGAGCTAGTAGGAATAACATGTAGTTGCTATGTTGTGTAATTAGACCTATGCCAAACACCCAACTTTAGAATGCATCCCCTGACTACTCCCTTTAATTGCACTAGACCTTCATATTACCTCCGATAAATGACACCAAACAGACCTTTAAAGCGTTATTCCTTTCATTATATGTTGAATTATTGGAGCGAAAAATATCGAATGACACTCGGAGGGAGACGTAAAATTGATAAGAATTATTTTTGTAACTAAGTCTACCGTCATGTTATGGTGTCCTAATACTGAAACTTTTGAAGATGTTCTTGCTGATAGTATATATACAATCAAAAAAATAAATTTTACCTAAATATCATCCGCACTTTTCCCAATCACCATCCATAGTAAAAAAACACAATAGTTTTATAATAATCTAAATTGGGTAATAAAGTTCACCTTTTTCATCTTGATGTTACAACCATGTATAACATCAAGATTTTAATCGTATTAAGATTTAAGTTTAAATTTTAATCCCAATATTAGTCACATATATTAATTTTAGAGATAAGTTTGGTCTTAATTTTATTTTATTTTGATCGATTACGTTTTAACTTTAAGTAGGAGCAAATTAAGTTTTAGTTTTAATCTTAATTATACTCACTGTTTCAATTGGGTGTTAGATATTCCTAAATGGTTTTCACTTGATTCACTTTCCTCACAAATCTGTTGTTACTGACATCAAACTCTTGAAGAAGAGTAAATCAATCAAAATAAAGGGTAACAATGATTGTTTTAAATGGTAAGCGATAATGGTGTTTTTGTATAGGGGTGGTAGTAAGGAAGAAGGTGAGTTTTCATTACCCACTAAATTAGGTTTACAACTATTGTGTTTTTGGACCGTGGGTGGTATCTACTATGTAAAGTGTGGGTGGTAAAAACCAAAAATAATATACCGTAAATAGTAAAAAAGTGAACCCAAGATGTTAAATGTGACTAACCAAGTAGTGCGGGTTCTATTAAACAAT
Source organism: Papaver californicum (assembly GCA_023531435.1). Classification (NCBI taxonomy): domain Eukaryota; kingdom Viridiplantae; phylum Streptophyta; class Magnoliopsida; order Ranunculales; family Papaveraceae; genus Papaver; species Papaver californicum. Next base: position 354,039 of record JAJJMC010012356.1, on the reverse strand, counting down.
ATCCATTATTGGTAAAAACGATTTTGAAGTTGTTTTTTATTTGGTTCATTAAGAGTTTTTGTTTTTTTAGTTAAAAATCAAAGTGAAAGATTTTTGGTGTAATGTATTTTTGTGTGTGTTATTTTTTTTCAGAAAAAAGGAAAGCCTTATATATTAATAGATAAAATCGATTAAAAATCGGATTCAATACAGATTTGATCAAGGATTAGAGTACAATCATCAAAGCTATGGAGACTCCACCAATTCATGACTAAAAATTCTATAATTTCAACCATTTCAACTGTCCTTAACAATATCATAACTAAGCGAACATACCAAATTTATTTGAAACAAATCAAATTTACACTACGCAATGAAGCAGCGTTGTAGGATCTTGTAAGAGATCCAACCAAAGGTTTTGATTAAACCAAGGATTTTTAATATCTTGGATAAAAGAGTAACTGTAACGATAGCAGTAATATGAGTCTTTTGGTTCGGTTGGAATCAGTCGAAATTGGTCTTGATCGGTATCAGAGTCTTGGTATCTTTTGTTGTTTTTGATGAGTCTCTTGGAGGAGTTGTTGATACCGTTGCTAAGCGAATTTTCCATGAAATGGGATCCGGTGTTGTTAAAGGAGTTGTTCTCTTCCATGAAGTGGGTTCCTGTGTTATTAAAGGAGTTGTTCTTTTGGAAGAGATCAACAGTTTGAATCAGCAAGAACTTGTTGTTATAACACTAACCCTTAACTTGAATCACCACTACAAACACAAAAACCTAAAAGATTTGAAGATCATAGCAAAAAAAAATAACTCCCGACGTGAAACCCTAATAAAAGTTACATAAAATCGAAAAAACAAACTAAAAACTAAGAGTGAAGTAACTAGATCTGGGTCTATGGATGAAATAAGTAAGAAGAAAGGATGAAAAAGATTTGGTGGAGGATATATGAGCAAAAAAATCTCAATCAGTTGTGTCCCTAATCTAAGGTTTATTATTGCGTGTATAACTACCTCAAACTACCTATAATTATAAAAAAATGTGAACTCAAGGATTTTTGTACTAATATGGACTTTAAAACTATGTTTTCGCTATTAATGATTTTTGAGAAAATTTTAAGAACATACATTCCAAAAATTTCCTCAATACAAACTTCTAGGATTTGTATAGGGCTGAGCCGAGTCCAGGGGAGAAGTCATCCCATGGAAAGGGTAGGTAAATTTCCTACTATGTTGGGTTGGCTCCCAAATTCATTTTTACCTATTCCAAATCCATTTTTACTTTTTTTTCTATCCTAAAAAAACCCATACGATTTTTTTTTGATCCACCCCTGGTCGAGTCCCACATAGTTTTAGAATTGTAGAGCTTTGTAAAATCATAGAGATAATATGACATGTGTTTTAAATAAACTAAAGTTAATACAAAGATAAGTAAAGAAAAAAGTAAAAAAAGCTTTTATTAATCAATATATGAGTTGTATCAAATTCATTTTGTACAATCTCTGTTTATATACTTACAATAGAGTGTGTGTTAAATGTAGAGTTAAAAGGAGAATTAGTACATGCACACATAACGCACCATGCACCCATTATTGTAAAGGTTACATGAATGTGTAATGGTTGTAACGATGGTAGAATAAATGGGGTGGAAATCCACTACTATTATTACTTCAACACTCCCTCTTGGATGACACCACATTACTATAATTATTTACAACACTATATGGACCATAGGTTCTATAACACTCCCCCTTGTGTGGTCCAATAGGAGATATTCAAAACTGTTGTTTCACTAAAACTTGGACAAAGAAAAATCCCAGTGGGATAAAACCTTGACATAGTTCTTCACATCTTGTGCTTTTATCGTAATATTTTACATGTAGTTCATCACATGTAGTATTATACTTTGTCTAAGTTAATTGCCTCGTTAAAACCTTATCAGAAAAACCCAGAGGGAAAAAACATGAACTAAGGGGAAAAAGTACAATATTAAGACAACTTAAAACAAAATTGGGCTCGTAAATGTTGCCTCATTAAGACCTTTACAAGGAAAAACCCAGTGGGACAAAACCTTAATTAAAGGAAAAGAATACAACATGATAAGTCCAAGTAAAGTTGCTTCGTCGAAGCTGGTCACTTCTCTTGTTATTTTACAACTCCTAAGACTGAGAAACCTTTGATGTCAACATCAGGTACCCCTCTGATTTGATATATCCGCCTGATTGCATTTATGGGATTTCGGAAAATTTCCTTAGTCCTATATTTTTCACGTGTTTTTCAAACGCGAATTTTGGCAATGACTTTATAAATAAGTCTGCCACATTTTCATCAGACTTTACTTTGCTAACTTGAATATTTAGAAGACATTGTGGTTGTTGATTGTAAAAGAACTTGGGTGAATATTTAGAAGACATTGTGGTTTCGTATTATCACCCTTAATATACCCTTGTTTCATTTGTTCAATACAAGCTGCATTATCTTCATAAATGCGAGTTGGTTTTTTTTTTGCTTAAACTCAAACCACATGTCCTTCGAATATTTGTAATGACATACCTTAACCATATAAACTTACGAACCACCTCATGCAATGATCTCAGAGTAGTTCGTGGAGGTAGCTAGAAGATTTTTCTTAGTCGATCTCTAGGATATCACGGTGTTCCCTATTGTGAACATGTATCCAGTTTGTGATCGACCATTATGTGGGTCAGAGAGGTACCAAACATCAGCAAAACCAACCAAAAAATTATTTAGGGTCTTGGTGTAGGGGTTGCATTTTTATTTTCAGTCTTCCTTACATCCTCATAGGGATAAAAAAACCCTTGTCAATGGTTCCCTTTAGGTATCTAAACAGATTCTTTATACCATTCCAATGACGCTGCGTTAGCGCTGAGCTATATCTAGCTAACAAATTTACTGAGAATGAAATATATGGTCGAATACACTGTGCTAAGTACAATGATACGCCTATTGCACTTAGATAGGGAATTTCAGCTCCCAATACTTCTTCGTCATCTTCCTTTGGACGAATGCATCTTTATATACATCTAAACTTTGACCAATAATGGGAGTGCTAGCAGGGTGCACTTTGTCCTTATTAAATTTCCTTACTAACTTTTGGACATACGCAGAGTGGTGGATTAATATACCACAAGCTCGGTGTTCTAGTTCAAGTCCTAGACAAAACCGAGTTTTCCCAAGATCTTTCATCTCAAATTCGGATTTTAAATAGTTTGCAATTTCTCTTATTTCATCAAGAGTTCCTATTATGTTCATATCATCAACATAGACAGCTACAATCGCGAATCCATATCTTGTTTTCTTTATAAATACGCATGGGCATAGTTCATTATTTGTATATCCCTTCCCAATCAAATAATCACTTAGATGGGTATACCACATCCACTCAGATTGCTTTAATCTGTAAAGTGATCGTTTTAGCTTAATTGCAAACGCACTCCGTGGTTTAGAGTCACTTGATTTCGGTAATGGAAGGCCATCTGACACTTTCATATATATATATCTGAATCAAGATCCCCATAGAGATATGCAGTAACCACATCCATAAGATGCATTTCAAGTCATTCTGAAACTACCAAGCTAATTAAATAGTGAAACGTTATGACATCCATTACAGGAGAATATGTTTCTTCGTAATCAATTCCAGAGCGTTGTGAGAATCCTTTCGCCACAAAACGAGCCTTATAACTTAATACTTCATTCTTCTCATTACGCTTTCTGACAAATACCCATTTATGTCCTACAGGATTTACACTTGGTGGGGTTAGTACTATCAAACCAAATACTTGTTTTTTTGCCAGTGAATCAAGTTATGCCTGGATTGCTTCTTTCCATTTAGGTCAATCAGCTTTATTCTGACATTCTTCACTAGAGCGTGGTTCGATATCATTGAGCTCTATGATTTCTTGAGCAACGGTGTATGCAAATATATCATCAATATATGTGGAGGGTCTTTTCATCAACACATATGCACTCTCATAATCTAAGGAGATTTCTTTGTTCTCTGGAATCATTTTAAACATCAGAGCGTCCTCCAGTATTGATTTATAGACATAAATATAATCAAAGATAATCTCATGAGACGGATTATCTGTATTGATGATAAATGGATCGGGTTGTGCCTTACTCACCCTTTTCTTCCTTGGGTGAGTGTCAATCGAACCAGGTGGCCTTCTCCTTTTCCTTTGTGGGGCCACGACCTCAGCTACACTTCCACCAAGCGTAGGTTATACACCTTTATCTAAGGTGACTTTTTCCTTATTAGGAATTTCTAACCTTGCAGGCACGTTTGCAGCTGGTATATGTGATCTCGTCACTTTAGCAATATCAGTAAATGCATCAGGCATTGAATCTTCTACATTTTTTAGATCGATAATTCTTTTCCTTTCACTTTCACATTGTGAAGTGCGGGGATCAAGGTGAGACAATGTGGGAACATACCACGACAATTCTTGTCGTTCCCTTAGAAAATCCTTTTTTATATCCCCCCCTAACGACATGAAGGTTATCTCATCAAAGTGACAATCCAAAAATCTAGTGGTAAAGAGATCCCATGTCAACGGTTCTAAATAACGGATAATTGTTGGAGATTCATATCCAACATAAATATTTAATCGTCTTTATGGACCCATTTTATATGTTGTGATATGGTGGTAGTAGTGGTAAATAAAGGATTCGAACTCTAAGACTTATGAAGATTGATTCTAGATTTAATTTATAATACTAGCAAATGTTTACAAAAGATGATAATAGTATTTAGAGATACTGAGACTCAAGATTCCACCATAAACATAATCAAGTGATTCGTAAATTAATTCTGAACAATTAAATATTTTGGACTCTGATTATTTATCATAGGTAGATTTCTAAAACATTGTCTATAAATCTAAGCATGAACCATCAAAATACTTAAGCTAAGCATGAGTTATCAAATTAAATGACAACCAATTAATGAAAATCATAATTTCAATTAAAATCAATTGCAAAAAGTCATGAAAATTGATTATAGTTACCACTTGATTGTGAAATATGACTTCCTTCATTGTCCCAGTGTTAGGGTTTAGCTCATCATGCTCAAAACACTCTCAAAAGATTGATACATGGCTCAAAAAGTGCTTGAGAAGAAGAAAAGAATAAAAAAAATAACTGACACAGTGAATTTGAGACGTTTATAAATGTTATAAAGAAGAATGAAACTACAACAAATATAAGTGTTTCTTTTCTGTCGCTGAAAGGAACAGAAAAAATCACTTATTTTTTATGACGTTGTTGTTTGTTTTGCGACGAAGTTCTTTGTGTTTACGATGAAGTTCTTCTTTAAACCTTTGGGTAATGATTTCTTTAACCTTTTAGTAACAGTTTCTTCATCTTCTTCACACCATCAGAAATTTTGCAGAGAATTTTTCTAGCTTTTTGGCCGAAGCCAACCCCCTCCAGAATGATCTTTCTTCTTCAAAATTATCACCATTATCTTCTTACCTTCTCAGAGCTCATGAATATATAAAATCATAAGAGATAAAATTATCTCTTATTACAAAGAAGAGTCGAGAATATATTCCCGATATTTTTTTTATTTTTTTCTTCTGAGAATTCACGAGGTTTATTGATGCTGACTTGTCGAGTTTAGGTTGTAAACAACTTCTCTAAATCAGGCAAGAATATATCTTGTCTTAAGTCTCCAAATATTCCCAAAACAATCGAGCAGAACTTTCACAGCTTGAACAACAAGTTTTTCCGCCAAAATTCTTTGAATTTGGAAAGAATATGGGTCCTTCATCCAACACCTGGGTGCCTTTAGTAATTATGGTGGGTGCCTTTATCAATTCCAAGGGTGCCTTTATAACTTTTAAGCCAATTTTTTCCACAAAGTTTATTCTTCGAAAGTACCTACAAATACATAAAAAACACAATTAGTACAAATTGAGCACTACCAAAACAAATAATTGAGAACAATTTAGACACAAAAATGTGTCTATCAAATACCCCCAAACTTATTATTTGCTAGTCCTCGAGCAAATCTAATTTAAAAAATAAAAATCCTAACTCACTTTCGCAGGCATCGTGATTGCACTTAGCGTGTGCAACAAGCCTTTAAACCCATAAGTGTCCCTATCGGACGAGTTTTAGTCTCGTGAGGGTTTACAAGAGGTGTACCCATAAAACCTTTTACTCCAAATTTTAGATACTTGTGAACGATTGAGGGTAGACACTAAACATGCTATTTAGTTGGCTACTAAATCCTTTTACTATGAGAGGAATTACCCTGTTTTGAATTCAATTGTTGTACATAAGTTTTTACTCAAGCGTACTAAAATTCATATATAAGAAAACAAAGCACTACTTAGAAATTCGTACAATGGACCACAATAATCGGAATCTAACAAACAACAATCACACAAATAGTTCTGAAGATGGATATGGAGATGATGAGGTTTGCACATGTTCACTAAGGTAAACGGTGTTTCCCATATCTGTCTGAAGGTCGATGCCAGGATGAATCCTGATTGATTGAGAAACGCTCCTACTAGTCTTAATCCTTATACTAATATCGACTCAGCTGGTATATACAAGGGCCTCAGTGGTCGATTTATTGAAAATAAAATAATTATTCACTTTTTTTTTTGGTCTAAATAAAATAAAATAATGGTGCTTGATCTCAATCACCCTACTTCATCCCAACGACGATAACAATTCGATGTTGGTGCCCCACCGAATCACTTAGAGAAACACAAAATTGCAAAAATAAAAACAAAAGGTGATGATTATGATGATTCCGAGATATGGTGACGACTATCATGTTATTTCTAACACCTGAGCTTTGTCCTTTTATGAATAGACCCTTTAGTTGGGTCCCTCAACTCCTATATCCAAGAGGTTTGTTTCCTTCTACTTAGAATGGTCAGTGTCATCCTGAATTATTCACAAATTTTCTAAATTTTAGAGTTTTTAATACAAGTAAAATTTTAAATTTTTCTCCCATACCTCCAAACTTAAATCTAACATTGTCCTTAATGTTCTAAAGATGAAATTAAAAGCATGAACAAGGAGAAACCTTTACCAATTGAAGAAAATAGTTAAGTAAGGATATTACCGTGTCACATGAACATGGGTTACCTCCCAAGAAGTGCTAAGTTTAAAGTCTTCCGCAAGACATTAAATACCACAAAATGGCTAGTCACCTTTCAAAATCATATACCAATAGCCGAAACAACTGTGGGTCAACAATACCAAATAAAGATGACACAAATATAATATACCTATACTGGATCATATAAATAAACAAACTGAGCACAACATTATCTAAGGTTTCGTTCAAGACAACAGGATTTATCTGGGGTGGCCATTTAGCTTCATATGAGTGTCTTAATAAACAGGTTCATCCAAACGACGGGTCTCTAATAGCTGGATCTTCTCATGGACTGTATCAGGAGGATCGGGTTGTGGAGTCTGAAGAAACTCAAGTAATACCTTAAATACACAAAGCTCGAGTCCCAAGTTAGGGACTTCAAATAGGGATACTTGATGATCACAAGAATCATCACTACCCCCAAACTTAGGGTAAACATTACTCCCAAATGGACCAAAAACTATTGGTTGGATTCTAGGGTCCGTAAAGTCAGCACAATACCCGTTTTCTTCTGTGGAATGGTCATCTAAACGAACACCATCATCAAAATCATATAATAGATTATTGAAGAAAGCCTCGTCGACTTCCTCCGATTCACTGAAAGGTTCATCTAATAATTGATTGTCAAATACAGTGCAGGCTAAAGGATCACAAGCTAAAGTGCTAATCATGTTCACCTCTTCTAAAACATCCACCTCAGAAGATTGTCTAATAATATTAAAGACATTTAGCTCGATGGTCATATTACCAAAAGATATGTTCATAAGTCATGTTCTACAATTGATGAGAACATTTGATGTGGCTAAAAATGGGCGACATAAAATCACCGGTATTTGAGCACTTTGGTCTTGAACAGGATGGGTATCTAGAACAACAAAATTCACTGGATAAATGAACCTATCAATCTCAATAAGAACATCCTCTATGACACCACGAGGGACTTTGACAGACCTATCAGCTAACTGCAATTTCATTTTGGTCGGTTCAACTTACCAAGACCTAGCTGAGTGTACACATGATACAGAAGTAAGTTAGCACTATCTCCTAAATCAAGCAATGCCTTATCAACTATTTCATTACAAATCACACAAGATATGATGGGGTATCCATGGTCTTTATACTTAGGGGTGTTTAGTTCAGAAGGATTGAACTTACTTAACCAGCTAAAAAGGCTTTCTTATGTACATTAAGCTTACCCTTTTGTGTACAAAGATCTTTAAGGAACTTGACATAAGAAGGTATTTTCCTAATTGCTTCTAATAACTGAATTTTGATGTTCACTTGTTTAAATATTTCCATTATCTCGTTGAAAGTCGATTCTTTCTTTGTTGGAACCAACAGTTGTAGGTGATGTGATTTTATATAGTGGTAAAAAGAGGTTCGATTCTCGAACTTGTGAAGGTAATGATTTTAGAAAATATTAAACTTAATCTAAACTAATAAAAATCAGGAAAATAAACTAGAGAATATTTTTAGAAAATATGGAGAAAACTAGGAATCAGGGTTCAGTTATTTCTAACAATCTATGTGATTAATCATGTAATTCTTTTTAACAATTTAATTCAAGTTTGCCAACAATATGTTTCCTAAAAGAATAATTGTAAATCCTAAGCATGAGACATCAAGAGTAATTAACTAAGCATGACCCATCAAAAGAGAACACAACTATTTAATAAAAACCATTTTTTTCTAATTTAAATCCATGCAAATAATAATAAAAGAATTATAAATAATTAATTAAAAATAGACTTACCACATAAAATTGAGAGAAAAACCTCCTCCATCATCCCAGTAAATAAACTTAGCCCATGGAGAAGAAAACTTGCTCAAAAGATCTTTTCATTGCTCAAAATATCAATTACAAGGTTGAATAATAGTGCAACAGCTGAACAGACGCGTTTATAAGTGTTACAGAACAAGGTTCAGCCGTTACAAAAGGCTAAGGCAATTGAAAAGGGAAAGGAAACTCAAAACTATAGGCAACAGAACAGCAAAACTTAAAAGTGTTGCTGTGTCTTCTTCTTCGGCTGCGACCAGTTGAAGAACACGGTCACCGGCGGTGACCGGTGCAGCAGCAGTTGGCCGGATCGTGAGTATTCCGGCCACAATTCCGGCGACTCCGAAACTTCAATTCTAAGCTATTCTCCCCCTTCTTCTTGGCTTCTCTTGGTATATATAGACTCTAGGGATCCTTGTGAGTCTTCTAAACCTAATAGAACTCTTTAAAACACATCCAAATCTTCCCAAATCCGAATCAAAGTCTAACTCCCTTTTTCCGGCCAAATTCGGATTTGGGGCTATTTTTCCGGCTAAAATTGCTGTTTCTTGGCGTGTTTAGTCTTGTGTTGAACTCTTCTAGCTTGTGTATCAATTTGAGAGCACAATAACCAAGTTTTATCATGAATTAACGTTCACAGTTGAGTACAGCATTTTCGTCCGATGAGTTGAATCGGTGATTGACGCGGTCAACTCGGGTTGACCGATTTGACTCGGGTTTGACCCGATTTTGACCGAGTTAACTCGAGGGTGCCCCTTATCCATTTCTAGGGTGCCAATAACACTTGTCCTTGGGTGCCTTTATCACTTTTTGAGCCAATTTTTCCATAAATCTTTATTCTTCAAATGTACCTACAAAAGCATAAAAACACGTAATAGACACAAAATCGAATACTAACTCACTAGAAATTAAGGTGTAATTTAGACACTAAAATGTGTCTATCAGTAGGTTTGGGGCTTTCGGCACAAAGGTAGTCCTACCGGGAACTGTATTTGACTCTTTAAAGATTGTTTCAGTCTCTTCAGCTACTGACTCCTCTTGGGAAGTAGAGGGTGGAATTACAGTATGTCCACCATCAGGCATGGCTACCTTATTGTCAACTATTTTTCCACTCCTAAGGCTTGTAACAGAGTTCACATGATTGAACGTTTTGTCTCCTCTAGGATTAGGATCTGTTTGACTATGAAATTTTTCTATTTCTCTCCCACTTAGTGTCTTAGATATCTGAGCTACTTGAAATTCTAACTTAGCAAGAGTCTACGCGGTTGTTTCTTAAAATCTAAGATGGCTCTTTGCTAATATATTAAGAGAGTCCTCTAAGCTAGTCATTTTTTTCTTAGAAGGGTTTTGAAAGTAGGTTGTCTATAGTGGATTCTTGGTATAGCCAAAACCTGGAGGATCCTCAGAATTACTAGACTGACCTTGATTCTGACCCTTAGACCAGGAAAAATTAGGATGGTTTCTCCAACCAGGGTTAAATGTTTTTGAATATGGTTCAAATTTTTGACGGTTTTCGAACTTAGAGTTGTTATAAAGAGCATGATCTTGTTCTTCATATCTAGCATGGTTTGATCATTGATTCATCTTTAAGGCTTCTAGACGCCTAAGGATATCTGACCCATCATAAACTCTATCGACCCTATGGATAGGATTCCTAGATATTTCTGGTTGTCTCATCAAATCCCATTGCCTATTTTTCTCATCTAACTCGATAAACAAGTCAAAACATTTATCTGGGTCCTGATGGGTGAATTCTCCACCACTCATTCTTTCTACCTGCATACGGGTTTCACTATCTAGGCCCTCATCCAAAATTTGGGCCATGTGGGCTTTCTCAAATCTGTGATGTGGATACTGGTATAACAATTCATTAAACCTTTCTACATAATCATGTATGTTTTCACCTATTTTTTACTTAAAGGTTTGAACAGACTGACGAACAACAACAGTCTTATGATATGGGTAGAATTTCTTAACAAAAACTTCTACAAAACCATCTCAGGTGGTGATTGTGTTAGAAGAAATAAAATAAGACCACTCCTTGGATTTATCATCAAGAGAAAAGGGAAACAAACGCAACCTAAGAGGTAGGGCATGATTTTTGTTGCCCTGGAAGTCTGAAATTGTAAGGTTCACGTTAGGGGTAAAATCATTTTCTTGTGTATAGTGAGTTTCTTGTTCTAAAGACTCCCTATACTTTTGTAACTGGCTACTTTGTTACTCTTTTCATTGCTGGTAACAATAGCCAGGAAATCCACACCTATAACAAGGTCCCTTTCCAACTTCGTCCTTCTTATTAGGTGGGTTTCTAGTTATTTTCTCGACCTTGGTGCCACTACCACTAGGGCCAGAAGACCAAATCTTCCACAAACATTAGGATGACCTCCATGCCCTCTGCCTTGATTTTGACCTTTATATCCTTTTTCACCGAGTTATCTCTATGTGGGTATGGATCAGCATGTTTCACCCTTTTTCCTTTGGGGTTCTTTCCTTTATTGACCTTGCCATAATTATCCTCGGAATATTTCTTTGTCCCGGGCCTGGCATTTTTATTCACCAGAATCTCGTTGTGTCTCTCAGCGACTTGCAGTAAATTAATCAACTTACTAAATCTTGTGATTATTTTATTGTCATATTCCAACCGGTACTGGTTCGCTAGTATCATAGATGAAGTAGGAAAGGTCGAAAGTGTTTTCTGGATCATGTCGTCATCTGTGAGTTTCCTTCCACAGAAGCCAAGACGTGCTTGAAGTTGTAACATATCCTTTTGAAAATCACTTACTTTCGTACAATCGAGGAAACCAATTTCATTCCATTGGACAATCAATTTTGGAACCAAGCAATCATGAATGTTCTAAAATTGACCTTAGAGGGCGTCCTTAACTCTTTTGGTTTTCTCAAATGATAATACGCCCAACCTAGGCTGGGGTCGATATGCCGCTGAAGAAACATAAGAGCATGAACCTTTTCTTTTTCAGTTGGTGGAATAACGTTTGCACCGGACGAGGGTTTGATAGTGGTAGTCAAGTCCTTTTCCACGAAAGTGATTCCCACATCAGCTACCCAATGGTACTGAGTCCAATGGTTCGAATTCGAGACGAATTTGTTCCTTCTTTGTTTTCAAGGGTGTAGAAAATTAAATATGGTTAATTCCGATACCATATTCCCATGACTAAGTTTCTTAATAGTAAATATATAAACCAAATTTCTTAATGATTTTAGAGATGACGTGGTCAAGTCAAAGTCTTATAACATGAGAAAGATTATCATGTCATTGATTTGAAATTTTAAACATATTTATTTAATTAATCATTAAAACGAATAAACAAATTAAATATATAGGTGATAAATGAATTGTACCTTTGTTTTTGTTAATAAGAATTCCGATGCAATCTAAATTACCAGAGTCTATCTTTTATGTTTTTGAAGAGGGTAAAACTCGTGAAGATAACGTGTTTTAGATAAACTAAAGTAAATACAAATATAAGTAAAGAGAAGAGTAAAGGAATATTTTATTTATATGAGGTGTATCAAATACATTATATACTATTTCTATTTATATACTTACAATCAGTGACGGAGCCAGAAGTTTAGACTGGGTGAGTCATATTAGTATAGTTCGATGATAAATATATCCACAAATTTGATTTTTAATTTGAAAAACTAAAAATTTCCTAACACTTATAATTGTTACAAAATAGTTAGTAACGATTATAATTGTCACAATTGAATGTAACAAAAAGCAGTGTAACAAAACAGTTTATTAACACTTATATTTGTCACAAATGGGCTATTAATAAAAATAAAATAAAATAAGGTGGGTCTCTGGACCCACCCACCTCACATGTGGCTCCGTCCTTGCTTACAATAAAGTAGGTGTTAAATGTGGAGTTAAAAGGAGAATTAGTACGTACATACACAACGCATCATGCACCATGCACCATACACCATGCACCCATTAGTGTAAAGGTTACATGAAGGTGTAATGGTTGTAACGATGGTAGAATAAATGGGGTGGAAATCCACTACTATTTTTACTTCAACAACATGGTATTTCTCTCTATAATTATTTTATTTTGAGAAAATGGGCCATATGCCCAGAAACACTTAGAAACTGACTGTAGTGGATGAGTAAAATATTTGGTTGGGTGAAATGGACGGTTACCACATATTATTGAAACAGATAATTATATCCCTAACAATATATTTGAAAGACGGATATATCTTTCTCTTCTAAATTCAGTTTGAATCATAGCAAAGAAACCTTCGCCTCCACCATCAATATCTCCGCCACCGCCACAAACACCCACACCACCGTCGGTAGTATTGTCTTCCTCCAATATCTTTCTCCACCACCACAAACACAAACACCAACATCATCGACACTACCACCACCATCTCCACCACCACAAAGCACCACCATCACTATCGAAACAACATCATCTTTCTTCACCACCATCATCGATACAAACACCACTATCGACAGTCAATTGTTTTTTTGATGCCCTAATTGAATAATTAATATTTCTTAAATTTATCAAACTAAGGGAATTAGGTTTTGTGTTAAATCAATTTCACTAGATGAGAAATGAAAAATATGCTCAAATTGGTAAGTTTTCTAACCTTAGTTTTTTTGACTATATTTGATTTCCAATTGGTTTTATCTTAGTTAAGAATTTGATGCACTTGTGTATATGTGGTTTAGATTCTTTTATAAACGTGAAATGAATGTACTGCTTTAACTTTCATTTCGAATTTTGTTGTACACTCTGATGCATTCCATCATGTGTTACCACTGGATGAAACTAATTTCATCATGTGTTGTCAGTGAATGAAATTGGTCATAATGTATTATCACCACTGGTTGAAACTGGTTTCATCATGTGTTGCCACTGAATGAAATTGGTCATCATGTATTATTACCACTGGATGAATTTGGTTTCATCGTGTGTTTTTACTAGATGAAACCTATGTACATCCTATGTTATTACCTATATACTCTCATGGCATGCTATTTGTTATTACTGGATGCACTTGTATACATAAATAATTTAATATTGGTTAATTTGTTCACATCTTGGTCTAGAATCTGATGCAATTTTGTACATCATTGTCTACATTTGTTTGAATTTGTTTTCACCTTAGTGTACACTTTGCTGCACCTGGTTTCTTCATGTGTTCTCACTGGATGAACCTGGTTTCATCATGTGTTACCACTGGATCCACCTGGATACATAATATGTTAGCACTGGATGAAACTAGTTTCATCATGTGATGCCACTGGATGCACCCAGGTACATCATTTTTATCACTGATATAAGAATACCAATAACAACATTGGATGTATTCAGGTGCATCCTGTGTTATTGCATTATGTATCTGATTGTATCTTGCTTACTGAAATTGAAACAAGAACAACAATAGCAACACTGGATGTGTCCAGGTGCATCTTGTGTTATTGATTGATGTATCTGAGTGCATCTTGTGTTAATTAATTGATGAATCTTAGTGTATCGTGTGTTATTGCTGGATGAATCCGTCTATCTGAGTTCATCATGTATTGCATTTAGATGCATCATGCAAAAAAAATTCATCATCTGTTGCTAATGGATATTTTTTTACTTGGTCCATCAATTTGCAGGTTTGTGATTTTGTCACCAGAAATAGTGGTGATTCAAATGGCCAGTTACTCATCACTTCATTCCTGTATCTTTAAAAAAAACCATTCTTTACAATCTCTTCATATCTTTCATGTATTCTTCTTTTTCTATTTTATTTCCTAGTTAAAAATGGTCAAGATATATTCTCTATTTTTATTACTAAATTAACAAACTATCTTGATCTTTCACTTAGTATGGTGTTGTTATACACCTCGCTTTAGGTAAGGACAAAGACCCTTTTGCAGGTTTTATTTAATAAATGACCATTTGAGGTTCATGTTAGGGTCCTAATTATTGTAAATGATTATATTTTTGTCCATTTTTCTAATATTTTTTGTTTGCTTGTGTTTAGATAATGGCGCACCAGATGTATTTGCACCAGTAGCCGCAGTTCGGGATGGTCATGCAAGAACTGGTCTTGGTGCTATTCTTTCTGATGGGACTTATGTTTCTGCATTTTTTGTTGGTTTTGTTACTATATATGTTGCACCTTTTAATGTGGCTGATACGTCTTCGTTTGTTAATAAATGTTTTTTTCTATTTAATTTCGGCGTTTTGTTTTATGTATATTTGAGTGCTGAGATATATCTTTGGGAAGCTATTGGATTTCTGTCTTGTTTGTTGGATTTGTGCCTGCATCTATCCATAAGTGGTTGTGATTTGACCACTACCTATGTTTGGAACGCCCAAGAAATGATGAGAGTCGCATTACCAATATTTAGTTGATATAGAAGACAATTTAAGTGAATGAAGGGCATTTTAATCTTTTTTGAAACCGTTAATTTTATTTAAAGATAATATTTTGGGTGTAATATTTATTTAAGGATACTATAAAAGTATACTCCCTCCGTTTCTGGAAAAGTGTTACTATCACTTTTTCATTTTAGCCTAAAAATAGGCCAATTTAAAAAAGTGATAGTAACTCTTTTCGTGAAACGAATGTAGTACTAGAAATTCTTAGGTATTACACAAATATCCTATTTTAATTGCCTCCTATACCCATAAAAATAAATCCAAAAATTATTGAACCAATTATTATTATTATTATTTTTTTTTTGCTTTAGTAGTAAATTAACTTCAACTGAATTTGGAAAAAAGATGATCATGCAGCATTGTTATTTTTCAAAACAATCATATTCAAATAAAAACCTAACATTTGTTAGCTTTTAATTTTCAGCATTATCGTTACCAGTAGTGATGTTTGTCATTTATGGTGTTAAGAAAATCATGCATCTAACATTCTTCTCCATACATGCACTTTATTTAGATAGATATCGTATTCTTTTAAAGTACCCACAAAATCTTTCACTACCGAAAATCTTTAGTAGTGAAATTGTATCTTTTCAAACTCTTCCCGACTAATAAGTGACGCGGGAACTCCCTTAAAATACATTTGAAACCCCCAAATTCATAAGTTTAATTGTATTATTTGCTTTGGTTAGTCTAGGTAGGACCATAGGAAAATAGATCAGTTATTCGCCCCCATGATCCCAATTGGATTTGGCACAAACATTACCGACGCAATAATCATGTTTACGTCCTATCCTCTTTTTCGTTTATCGACTTTCTAATCTTTTTTTAAGAAGCTTGATATAGGGGCTCCCATATCAATAGAGGGACTCCAATAATAAGACGAAATAGGGACACTATGAAGTAAAACTCAAAAACCCCTTATCCATAATATTTTCACAATACCCAAATCATCCCTGATTAGTAATATTAATTACATTAATTAGTTTAAACTAATCATGATTAATTAAACATAATCTTTTACCTAATCAATGATTTGAATTTTTTTTTTTTTTTGAATTTGTGTTTGGTGGGAAGAAAAACTTGATGAAATCACGATTTGAAAGATTCAAATTTTGTTGTTCATAAAATTTACGGTTGGGTTTCATGTATAACCCAACCGTAACCATAAGAAAACCGAAGAACAACATTTTTGCCCAGATTTACGGTTGGGTTTTGTTGAAAACCCAACCGTAAATCAAAGAACAATGATGAACACCATCTTTTGTGAAAAGTTACGGTTGGGTTTTAAACCAGACCCAACCGTAAGTAGAAAAAAATAAAGAACACCTTTTTTCCCATAGTTACGGTTGGGTTTTCAACCAGACCCAACCGTAAGTAGAAGAAAATGTTGAACACCATTTTTCCCATATTTACAGTTGGGTTTGAAAGGAAAAACCAACCGTAACTCATCCTTTTGGGAATTGATTTTTTTTTTGTTAAATTTGAGTTTTAAAAATCAAAATTTTGAAATAATTCAATCATTTTTACTAGATTGAAGGTAAATTGGGTGTTTGAAACAAAGTAAAAACGAAAAACACACAAATTAGATAATCCAAATTTGTGCTATCCAGTAGAATTTACGGTTGGGTTTTGGCTTATAACCCAACCGTAACAATTCTGTTAATATTTGTTCCAATTTCAACACATAATTACGGTTGGGTTTTGCCTTAAAACCCAACCGTAGCCAGTACAGTTTACGGTTGGGTTTGGTTTATAACCCAACCGTAATAGATTATGTTAATTTTTGTTTCAATTTCAACAGAGAATTACGGTTGGGTTTTGCCTTAAAACCCAACCGTAGACAAGTTGTGAATTTATTACGGTTGGGTTTAGTAATCGTACCCAACCGTAAGTGGTCCTGTTAACTGTTTTTTGATTTTCAATATACTCCAAATTGGGTTTAAAACACAACTTTGTAACTTATTCCTTCTATTTTAATAGATTTAAAGTAGTACATTAAAGGAAAAAAACAAAGGAAACGAAATACAATAGAACATTGGATGATTACACTTAAGCACTTAAAGATAATGGCGATAATCAAACACCCGACTTGTTTCCATAATACGATAGCAATCTGTATGCTTGAACTCCTCCCCATATTTGATTCTATATTGCTCCATAGCCAACACATGCTGAAAAAAAACAAATCAATTATAAGTTTAAATTTTAGAAATCTCTTTTTAATTAACGATTTATTAATCGACAAACTTACTCTTTCCACACCGTTCTCGTAGGGATTTGCTTCGAATCTAGCTTGCATTTCCAGTTTTAAGTTGTTCATTTGCCGATACAACGTCTCAAACCGTCTCTTGATGGCTCTCCACGTAACCCAAGGGTTTACATTCCCCTGTAATGCCGCAAACATTCGAAATACCCGATTCCACCATTCTTCGGTATCTTGACCCTCATGCCAAGAAAAATACAAAATTTATGTAAATATCAAAATATTTTACCACATTATAAACCATGAAATCATTAAAGTAACCTGGGATACAATTGAAATTAACACTAACAAACCCAAATGGCATTACAAAAGAACTAATAAATAGGTTTGCGGGTGAGCAAAAAGTCCTTTAGGATGTGATAATGAGGTAGGTATAAAAAGGGCCATATTTTCCATCTCCTCCATTCTTCAAGAGATCTCTGTAACACCTCATCTTCGGTTTCACCCCTAAGTCGTAGTTGACCAATAATACGAACTAATGCCATAAATTCTTCTACGTATCGGTGTATAGTGTTATATCGACAAATCAAGTTGACGTGATCACGGTTAAAAGGGTTGCCGGTTTCAGAACAAAAGTTTTCATGGATTGTTTGCCAATAACTCGGACTCGTTATACCACTTTGCCTTCTTTCTTCTCCTCTTTTTGGAAAACATAATACATAGTTGCGGCAAATACATAAATCTTCATCCAAAGAAAAATCTGGATTTTTAATCCCAGGTTGACCCATATTCCACTATGTTAGAGTACTAGTTTTGTTAGAGATGATTGTTGTAACATAAAGGTTTAACTTTTTAAAAAAATGGATGGGTTGGATATGTACTAAACTATTTCACTTATAAACCAGAAGTGTAACGGCTATAGTTTGAAAAATGGGTCGTTCAAGGTTTGAACGGCTGTATTTGAAAACCCCAACAAAAAATCAAAAACGACCCAAAAATTTCCTAAAAATAGATTTTACGGTTGGGTTTTGTCCTAAAACCCAACCTTAATATCTTTAGAAAGGTATTTTTTGAGATTCTATATTTACGGTTGGTTTTTAAGACAAAACCTAACCGTAACCAACCTTTGTAGCTTTGAGTTTTAAGGTCAAATTAGGGTTTCAAAATCAAAAATTTGAACTTATTCAATCATTTTAACTAGATTTAAGGTAAATTGGGTCATTTAAACAGAGAAAAAACGAAAAAACAAACAAATTAGAGAATCAAATTTAAAGTTATCCAGTAGAATTTACGGTTGGGTTTTGGCTGAAAACCCAACCGTAATATCCTAGGGAAATTATGTGTTGATGTTCTTTATTTACGGTTGGGTTTTAGGACAAAACCCAACCGTAACCAACCTTTGTAGCTTTGAGTTTTAAGGTCAAATTAGGGTTTCAAAATCAAAAATTTGAACTTATTCAATCATTTTAACTAGATTGAAGGTAAATTGGGTCATTCAAACAGAGAAAAAACGAAAAAAAACAAACAAAATAGAGAATCAAATTTAAAGTTATCCAGTAGAATTTACGGTTGGGTTTTGGCTGAAAACCCAACCGTAATATCCTAGGGAAATTATGTGTTGATGTTCTTTATTTACGGTTGGGTTTTAGGACAAAACCCAACCGTAACCAACCTTTGTAGCTTTGAGTTTTAAGGTCAAATTAGGGTTTCAAAATAAAAAAATTTGAACTTATTCAATCATTTTAACTAGATTGAAGGTAAATTGGGTCATTCAAACAAAGAAAAAACGAAAAACAAACAAATTAGATAATCATATTTAAAGTTATCCAGTAGAATTTACGGTTGGGTTTTGGCTAAAAACCCAACCGTAATATCATACGGAAATTATGTGTTCTGGTCATATATTTACGGTTGGGTTTTCAGCCAAAACCCAACCGTAAAGTTATTCTTTCATATTACGGTTGGGTTTTGGATGAAAACCCAACCGTAAAACTGTAGTATTAAAATGTGACAGATTTACGGTTGTGTTTCCAGGCAAAACCCAACCGTAAACCTGCAATATTTTCACTTTTAGGTGTTACGGTTGGGTTTTGCCTAGAAGAGTCTGAGAAGAGTACAACTAAACAAATAAATTAATCAAATAAAGTTTCACGTGCAAGTTAAATTCAAACTTCAAATCTAACTTCACATTAAAGGTACAACTAATTCACACATACAAAACAAAACCATAGACATAGAGTTAGGGAGAAGGAGGAGGGGTAGGTCGATGACTTTGACGAGCTCTTTTTTTGCTCATAACATTACGATGAGCAGCACCGCCACGAGTACGAGCTCCAGCACGACCGCCTCGAGTACGAGCACCACGTTGCGCACCCACGGCTTCATCATGTGTCTCTTCATCCGATGCTTGAGGCTCTCTTCTAGTAGTACTCGCATCTCTAGTCGCGCCTCTTGGACCGGGTCTACTCCTCTATAAAGTCCGCTGCACATCCTCAACTTCATGATGAACCTCCCTAATCAAAGCTTGGAGTTGGTCAGGCGTCCTCACATCAATTGTGCTTAGGCATGGATTAATAGAGTCCGCCAATGCAACGGCTTTCTTTTTCTATTCACATATGAAAATAAAAGTAGGATGAGTGTTTCGTAATAAATCTTAAAAACATTAATAACAAAAATAATGTACGTACCAAATTGAAATATGCCTTCTTCCAGAAACCATCTCCTGTGTTGATTGCCAGAGTCTCAGGATCATTGTTGATGATAGTTGGATGACCAAAATGGCGATACCACTCCAAGTAATCTTCTGCAGCCTCTTTTGTGCCCGGAAAGGGAGTTAACTCATTCCTTTGGACTTGGTATTTCGGATCAGTGCGGTTATTCCAAACCGCGACTGAAGGCGTGGGCTCATAGTTTAGCACGATGTTTGGCCCTTCCATCATCGACCCATTTACACACAATTTAAACATTTCGCGTGTCACCGTTGTTTGGACGTATCCATATTGCCGGAGAATTCGGCGGGGGTTGGACATCACGTACCCAAACGGATGATACAAAGGTCCGTTGTAGCCTGCCACGTCCGACAATTCACGTAAATCCTCAAGATGTCCATCACCCTCTATGCTAATCTTCACATAAGGGTCGAAAACAACATCATCAACCGTGAAAGCATCAATTTCTTTTCTCATCTTTGCTATGAGCACTTCTTTATATTTTGCATGCGTCCCGGTGAAGACGAATTTCTTTCCCGTAGGTCCATTAACATCAACGCTTGTTTGAGGAGCCAGTCTGGGAAAGTGATCGTATACCCATGCCTATAAACATAATTAATATTAATATAAGAAAATGAGAAAAAAATAAATTAAAATTGAACATTCAAATTCAAACAATAAATTACCTGAAGCAGACCGGTATTACCGGCAATCTCAGTTCCCCTGACCCTCGAAGCTTTTCGAAGGTTAGCAAGTAGGTAGGCCAGGGTGGCAGTTCCACGAGTACTGATGGGTCATCCCGAGATCACCCTGAAGCCATTGTAGATACTGGACGTTCACCCTGTTGCCCGAGTTGTCACCAAAGAAGATGGTGCCGAGCATATATAGCAGATAAGCTCTGGCTGTTCGAATGGCTCTGGTGTCATCTATGACGACCCCAGCCATTTCCAACTTCGCGGTCCCTCCAAACTTCTCCCGTAGTGACCGCAACAATATTTTCTTGCTCATGGATTGAACTTTCTTCTTTGGCATCCCCGGTTTATCTCCACTCACCAATTTAAATTCCGATTCAGCTTCGGTCTTCTCCCATCCAAGTGTTTCTTTGACAAGTGCATAAATATCACTCCAGGACATGTTGTTGTCAAAACCCTCAAACACAGATTTACCTTCCACCTCCATCCCAAGAATTGATTGGACATCATCCGGCGTTATAGTCATCTCGCCGAATGGGAGATGAAACGTATCGGTTTCAGGCCAATAACGTTCCCTGAACGCTGCGCATACGACACTGTCATACTCCCACTTTGAATGTGTAATTCCGGGAGCTAACCCGGTACCATTTACCAGAATTTGTACAGCAGTACATTCATCAGTTAAGGGCCAATGTTGATCCCTTTGACGAACCAATTTCTTGATCGCCTGTGTATGATCCTACAAAGAATAAAAACAAATTTGTTTTACTTACAAAAGTTAAAAAACAAAAATTTTACAGAATAAGAGAAGTAATTACAATAATACCTTGGTCGCTGCAACTTTGGCAGCCCATTGCAGATTTTTCTGGGGCCTCACCCCATAGTCCTCCATTCCTCTTCTTAGGCCACAGTTGAGGTTCAGCCTTTTCTTTCGGAATTTCTTTGGCAACCCTTTTCTTTGCCTTTTCTTTTCTAATTTCTTTACCTTTGCCTTGAGGGACATGTTCTTCTCTGTCCCCCTCTTCTTCTTCGTGTTGTTGCTCTTGTGGTGGTTCTCTAATCACAAGAGAACCTCTGTGTGTTGGTAGATCACCCAAGCCTTGAAACACATTATATTCCTCTTCTGCAATTTGAGGAACACTACCACCACCTACCTCAAAAGAGGGATTATGGGTCTTGGTCACGCCTCTCTTCTGAACCCCTAAATGCTTTCCGTGGCGAGGGGTTGGAGTGTGAGAAATAGGTGTTAAATTATTACCCCTCTTATTCTTCCTACAACACACAACCAATACAAGTTAGATAATTTGAAAGCAATTCAACTTCAACAAAAAAAATATTCACTACACAGGAAAATTTACGGTTGGGTTTTTTCTCAAAACCCAACCGTAATTTTTCTCCCATATTTTACGGTTAGGTTTTGAGAAAAACCCAACCGTAACTCACATGTAGCTGATGTGCACATCAGGCTACATATGAATTACGGTTGGGTTTTCCTCAAAACCTAACCGTAAAAATATAAGTACAAAAGGTGGTCCATATGTTACGGTTAGTTTTTAAGAAACAACCCAACCGTAATACTCAAACCAAATTTTTATGGACGCTCTTTGTTACGGTTGGGATTTTCTACAAACCCAACCATAAGTTGTTTTTAAAAATTGGCGCAATTTATTTACGGTTGGGTTATCTATTGAAACCCAACCGTAATATCCTGAACTATTCATCCTTCCCTTCGATTTACGGTTGGGTTTTGAAAATAACCCAACCGTAATTTTTCTCCAATACTTTATGGTTAGGTTTTTGAGAAAAACCCAACCGTAACTCACATGAAGCTGATGTGCACATCAGGCTACATATGAATTACGGTTGGGTTTTCCTCAAAACCTAACCGTAAAAATATAAGTACAAAAGGTGGTCCATATGTTACGGTTAGGTTTTAAGAAAAAACCCAACCGTAATACTCAAACCAAATTTTTATGGACGCTCTTTGTTACGGTTGGGATTTTCTACAAACCCAACCGTAAGTTGTTTTTAAAAATTGGCGCAAATTAGTTACGGTTGGGTTATCTATTGAAACCCAACCGTAATATCCATAACTATTCATCTTCTTTCCTTTGATTTACGGTTGGGTATTGAAAATAACCCAACCGTAATACTCAAGAACATGAAATATTACGGTTGGGTTTTGACACGGACCCAACCGTAATATCAACTGTGTGCAACATTTTTTGCCCAAAATCATGATCAAACATGCGAATAAATCAATTACAAGTTCTAAGAATACATGAGTTTTCTACAATACCTTAGATACACCATTGTTGGACTTTTCGGTGCTTGATTTTGCTTGTCACTGTCGATTTCTTGTTCAATCTCTTGATTAGGTTGAAAGGAGCAGGGTTGATTGCCATCACTGCTACCTTGAACGCCTTTAGTATGCTTCTTCATCTCGAATTGTTTAGTTGAGTTTAATCGTCGATAAATTTTACGAATCGCCGATGAATCGAGGGAGATTACGGTTGGGTTTTGATAGGTTTTCTTTTGTTTAAGTTTTTAAAAGTTATGATTTTTTTTAAAAGAGTTTAAGTTTTAATTGGTATAAGGGTAAACTGGACATTTAATTTTATCCCCCTAGGACATCCCTTATCGTAAAATTGGGTCACCTCGGCTCAACTGGGAGCCCCTCTATTAATATTAATATGGGAGCCCCTATATCATTCTTCTTTTTTAAAGAAAAACTACTATTCTCCGTTGATATTTTTGACAGAATGTTTTTTTCTTGTTTACCTAAATTGATAGATATTTCTCACTCATTTTTCACTCACTTAATGTAACTGCCAGTCACTAGCAACTGCAATTTCTTGCTTTACACGAGGGTGGTTCCGTCACAAACTGGTATATAAACCAACTCAAGTTCTACCTTCTTCCTTCAGACACTGATTTCCAACAAAGATAGACATTTAGCTACTAAAAAAAATACAAAATTTCTAAAAAGAGAAACTAAGAAATTTATACAGAGAGAAACTAAGTGAATCAACAATGGCACCAGCTGGTAGTACCAGTACTGCTACTGTTAGTTTTATCTTCTTCTTACTAAGTTTATCAGCCATTACTAATGTCAAATCATGCTCAGTTCGAGACAGGAATGCTCTGTTAGCATTCAAATCCTCCCTAACTGAATCACAATTCGGTATATTCAAAACATGGAGAGGAACAGATTGCTGTAAATCTTGGTATGGTGTTCATTGTGATCCATCAACTAAAAGAGTCACAGAAATCAGTTTAAGAGGTGAATCGCCTGAAAGTTCTGTTCCAACTCCAGAAAAAATGGGAAGATCTGGTTATATGACTGGTGTCATCTCACCAGCAATCTGTAAATTAGATCGTCTTTCTACTATTATTATCGCTGATTGGAAAGGAATTTCTGGTAAAATTCCTACTTGTATTACCACTCTTTCTTTTCTTCGTGTTCTTGATTTAGTTGGAAATCAATTTTCTGGTCCAATCCCGTATAATATTGGGAGACTACACAGGCTTACGGTTTTAAATTTCGCTGATAATCAAATTGACGGTGTAATTCCTTCTTCAATCGTTCAAATGACTTCTTTGATGCATCTTGATCTTCGAAGCAACAAGATTACCGGCGAAATTCCAACTGGATTCGGCAACTTAAACATGTTAAGCAGAGCATTGTTGAGTAAAAACTTGATTTCTGGTTCTATTCCAAGTTCGATTTCTAAAATTTACAGGTTAGCTGATTTGGATTTGTCAGTGAATCAATTATCAGGATCCATTCCAGAGTCATTTGGAATAATGCCAGTTCTTTCGACATTGAATCTGGATATGAATAAGATTTCTGGTGAGATACCAACAACTTTATTGAGTGGTTCAGGATTAAGTATATTGAATTTAAGTAGAAATGCATTGGAAGGCAAAATCCCAGATGTTTTTGGAGAAAGATCTTATTTTACAGCATTGGATTTATCATATAACAATTTGAAAGGACCGATTCCAAAATCGATATCTTCGGCTTCGTATGTTGGGCATTTGGATCTGAGTCACAATCATCTTTGTGGTCCGATTCCAAGTGGTTCACCATTTAATCATCTTGAAGCTTCTTCCTTCATGAATAACGATTGTCTTTGTGGTTCTCCCCTTAAGAGATGCACTTGATTAATTTTTAACTTTTTTCTTTTTATATCAGTTAAAGTTACGAACCTACTTTTATATCGTAGTTGAGTTAGTAACAGAGAGTTGCAGAGGAAGAGATTGTAGTGCTCACTCATTTTCTCTCTGTAGATTCTAGTCTCTGTCTTTCTGTGCGTTAATCATGTGTTGAGGTAGAAGAACACATGCAATGTTTTCTGCTTTTTTCACTGGGGTTTGTTTGTCTTTTGTTAAAAATTTGTAGGATATAAATATGCTTAATTATTACCGTTGTATTAACATATCGAAAGAAGTCAATTATGGAATATGGATAGATCTGTAATCTGTTACTTACTTCACTGTCGCATGCACGTGAATGAAATTAATGAAAAACTTTATAGAGAATTATTGTCTCCATGGTTTTCGAGGAGGTGAGATTAGGAGTTAGGACGTAGGGTTGGGCAGTTGGGCGTCTTTCTTTCTTTTAGAATAAGAGTATGGGAGAATTTATAAACTCAATCCTTATATCCAGTTGCTATCTTTTTTGGACTCTGGTGTTTTTGAATGATATTTCATGAAAGATATTCTCCCATGAAAGATATTCTCCCCCTATGCAGTCTTGCACCTTTTGATATTGGAAATGGATGGAAAAGTCTGTTAATTTTTTTATTTTATTTTTGATCGGTTGGAAAATCTGTTATTATGTTATACCTTTTTTTTTAAATTAATATCGTGTTCTATAATAGATTAGGGCATCACCCAGGCCTTCGGCCTGGGCTCAACCGCAGCGCATGGGACTTTAGAATTTGTTCGGGCATTCGGTACGTCCCGATTTTTTCGGCTTGTGAGATATTCGTATGGCTGCACATGAGTTGGTTTTTACGCCGGACTGAACATGGTCCAAACCAATATAAAAAATCAAAAACCGTCCAACCGAAAATAACAAAAATGGACTTTAAACTTGGCGAGGGCAGTTGATTTCATTTTGGATGTCTGAATTCGGCAAATCAATTCAGTACACGGATTATTTCTCCATAAACCAATTTATGAGTTATCAATGTATTTTAGTTTTTCAAACATACACGTCTGTAGGTGTCTATTTTACCAAACCTTACCTGACATTTGAAGCGGTATGATTCAGTAGTGACTATGAATACACGAACGACTATTATTAAGGTAGGCCTTTTTTAATTTCCTTCAGGTCTTGGTTCTATTCTAATTCTTTCATTACCATGTGCATAAAGGTTAAGTATTTCATGTCTTGTTTGTAAATTCAAAATCTGTGAAGAACACCTTATTGATCGTTCTTGGTTGTCTTGTTGATTCTAAAAACACATATTGTGCGAACCAAGGAATGTGGCTAGATAAGAATGACTGGATTTTTGTCCATTTTTGTCTTACCTTGTGGTTATTTTTTAGTTGAGATATTTTTGCTTGTTCATCATTTTTCTCACTCCGTGTCTCAGCTAATGTAGCCTAATTGACATACAAAACAGTGAAACGCAGATCCAAAAATGCTAGTAATAGAGTTCAGGTTGTGGATTACCAGTAGTACTTCTATTTTGTCCTACCTTATGCTTACTTCTTAGTTGAGATATTGCTGCTTATTCATCTTCCTTCTCACTGTGCAGCTAAGCTCCTACACTTTGTAGACTGATTGTAAACATCATATCAATCTATTGTTAAGGTGTTCATCAGTAAATACTGAAGAGTGGTAACGGAGTTCTGTGAGATATTCTAAAATTTGTACAGTTTTTGGCACGTTCAAATCATTTCAGCTCGTGGGATATTCCATACGGGTTACAATGTTTACTGCGTGACATGATATTGTACTCCAATATTATGAACGATGAAATAGTGCAGATACAATTATGAAAAAGGAAAAAAAAAACCCTATAGAGACTCATATTCATGAATTTAAAGACCTGGCTTCTGCAATTTCCACAGGCTTCCAAAATGTTTCCGATGAAAGGAATTAATGGCACAACTATAAGTGGTTAACTTTGCATTTCCACAACCTTCAGCAGCAGCAACAACAAACAGACGTGACTAAATCAAAATGAAACATATATTCTTTGGGTTTGTAGCAACAGTAAAAACCCATGCCCTATCACAACGATTCAAAAAAAGGGAAGGAAAACATTTCCAATGTTCAATAAAAAAAACTACGATGAAGTCGACCAATTCCATTAAGCACGGAATAACTAAACTACAAACTAAGTAAATTAGACTTTTTCCTCCAAAACATGTACTGATGCATATACTCGTATTGGTGTTTTTGGCTTCAGAATCTGCGAACTACATTAGAGATGAAATCGTTGAGGTCCAGTAGTGCTAATTGCCACCGCCACCATGTACAGTTCAATAGATAGTGCATATAAATGTCTGCAGAGAGAGCAATGACAATAACAAAACATTCAGTAAGGCTTGACTGTTAGCATGATGCAAGGAATTCAAATGCATTAGGGAGGAAGACAAACCAAATCATTGAACTTTTCATAGTCTGAGCACAATGCAGATCAACTTTCCTCAACGCCAGGCATGATCTGGAAGCAACAAACGAAGTATAAAAACAAAAAGAGGATAATCGAAATGCTAAACAAAAAAGACAGTAAGCATATATTCGTCCGCAATTATGAGGATATGTCGCCAATCGGAAAAAACACAGTCCTCATTGAGACTGAACAAAACGAACAAAAGTGAAGAAAAATAAAGAGGGACATATATTACCATTAGATTATCAACAGCTAAAAAGATTAACGGATGAAAGTTAGAGAAGAATTAACCAAATTTAAAAGTTGAACCTAGATATATGAGCAAGGAACCACAAAGGCTTTACCATCTGAAAGTTTTCTAAACTCAAGTATACGTATTTATCACAGGAAAACCACATTACAAAGTAACAATATCAGAAGTAGAGAGTAAAGAGGATTCCATAAACAATTCTCATTCCTTCCTCTCACAATCCTCACTATTGTCCTCGTAAGTGTAGTGGTGATGTTATTTTGAATAACATTACAACACATCATCAAACATTGCAATAAAATGTTTGTAAAGGCTGATAATTATTTCTGACTTGAAAAAATAATTTCGACAAACAGTTAATGAGCGTCCTAAAAGTTTTGCCCAAAAATGAATTTGTTCATGGATGTTGGATACTGACGATTAATCTTTGAAATTGAATCATTAACGACGAAAATTTCCTAATTTAACAACCCTAAAAAAGAAAATCCTTAGGAAATCAATCAAAGAACATATAATTTACTGATTTGGTGAAGAAACCAAAAAAATTAGTTCGTTAAAAATCCAAAAATTGATTGGCCTACAAAAAAGAAAGACAGAATTAGAAAACCAAATGGCAATAATGAAAATTCCATTTTCCACGATAATTCAAACTTGTATGACTATAATTATCCCTAATAGTAGAACTAGAGATAATATACTAAAACCTTGATAGATGCACGATTTGATTGACGAAAACCGTTAGGATGGAGTTACCTGCCAAAAACATTAATCAAATCATGTGCTTATGAACTAAAACAGTAACTAATTATGGGAAAAGAGGATGGAACGTATGAACAACATAACCTACCAAATTGAAACGGGAAGACAAAGGAATGGCCTGGAAGATAGATAAAGTGGGGAAGAAAAAAAATATTGTTTTGCACAGGGAGGGGTAGAACTATTAGAGAGAGCCCCTCTCTGATAGACTGTACAAATCCGATCCAACCCGATCCGTACCCGCCTAAATTTACCCGATTTTTATCCGGCCGACTGATAAATGGGTCCGGTGTGGATAATTTTTTTTATACCCGTCTTTTAGCGGGTCGGGTGCGAGTAATAACTCCTTTCACCCGACCCAACCCGCCCACCCGTCATCTCTATTCTAAACTTTATCGACTCTATCTCTCTATTCTCTATTCTAAATAGATACTGAGATACATTTCTATTTTCAAGTTTCAACTCTTCTCTTTCATTTCTACTCTTCTCTTTCAGAGGTTACAGAGCACACCACCACCACCATCGTGAACCCAAGAATCATCACCACCACCTTGTTTCTTCTTGAATCTCTATCAGGTACTGTTTGCTTTAATTTTTTTTTTTTGCCCTAATTGAAATTTCTGTTTGTATAAGTACATGATTGAGTAGCAATTGATTATGAGTTTCATTAGTTTTGAGTGATTGTGATGCTCAGAAGGTTTAATTTGATAAATAACTTTTCCCTAATTTGAAATTAATATTTGTGATATTAGGGCTTTTTGTAGTAAAGCATGCCTCTGTTCAATTTGGGGTTTAGTTCTGTCTCTTTGGATGCTGTGAAGAACTATTTTTAGTTGATTCAGTAGGTTAGCTCTAGCATTGAATAAAGTTTGTGAAACCCTATTATGCAATGAACTATTTGTAGTTGATTTTGAATTTGGGGCTCTTGTGTTGGGATTTTAATTTAATTGCTTAGCTATGATAGTTATTTAGTATTGTTGATAGTTTTGTATATATATGTTAATAGAGAAATGAAGCTATAATGATTGAGTTGATGTGTTAACTGTTAACTGAAGATTGGTTCTCTTAATTAGTGGATGTAGTGTCCTGTTGTTAATATCAGAGTGTAACTGTGTAATCACTAGTGGGTGGTAGTCTTGTTGCTAGCCTTAAACATCCAAATTAGGATATAATGAAGCTTAACCAATAGCCAGGGACCTTCATATACTGTCAGTTTCTACATATTCCTTTGCAAGATACTGTAACTGTAACTGTGTAATCATTAGTGGGTGGTAGTCTTGTTTCTATTAATTCCACTCTATTAATATCCAGACACATGCTTGCTGCTTAAACCAATATTCTTGCAAGATATAATGAAGCTTAACCAATAGCCAGACACATGCTTGCTGCTTAAACCAATGAACAGTTCATTGCGACTGTATTTGCTCAGTATTTTTACTGTTTACAGTTTGATGGTGTGTCTGCAAGGTTCTTAACTGCTGTATTTGCTCTTTGTTTAATGTTCATTTCTTTTCCTCTATTGTTTTAAGTCTGGTTTTCTCTAGTATTTTACTATTTACTGCATATGAATTTTCCCCTGGCTGAAATGTTAACTATGCAACTTTGTAAGCTGTAGTTGTTTCCTTTTTCTTCAATTAGTTTCTCTCTCCCTTGACATCAGTCAGTAAGGACCAAGGACTTGTAGCTCCAGCTAACCATTTATTGAATGCAAGGTAATAGTCGAGCTATTCGTGTACACAGATTGGAACTGGAATCCATTCTGTATGGGATTTTCGAGTATCCATTCTCTTGACAAAATCATATGTTGGCTGCTGAAATATGACTCATTGCTTGGAATTTTTGTGTATGTGGCTGAACAAGATACAGAAGTACCAAAAATAGGACAGGATACAAAAAAAGTCAGGAACTAGACAGGAATCAGGATACATCAGTACCAATTTGGTCTGGGCGGTTGACAGCGGGTAACCCGCACCCGACCCACCGTAAAGTCGGGTCAGAACTGACCGACCCGTTCTACGACGGGTTGGGTGTGGGTGAAAAATTAAGCACCCGCCAAATGGTGGGTCGGGTGCGGGTGAGGCCAAACCCGACCCGACCCACCCGATGTGCAGCCTTAGTAAGAGCTTCCAAAGTCATAAATGAAGTAAAGAGTAAAATTAGAGAGTAAAAACTATTTTTTTTTTTGGTTATACTATGTCTCAAACGTAACGGTGGGAGATTAAACTTTGATCAGGCAGAATCATAGATTATGCTTGGCGTTGGGCGCATATACAAGGATACGTCTGTTGGATGGGTATTGGATGGGCGTATGCTTAGTGGAACGCTTGGTTGGGGCGGACGCTGGATGGACACTCGGTGGGAGACTCAACCAAGAACAACGCCTGATGAGTAGACGCACGCGTAACATCACGCCCAATTGACAAGCGTAAGTTTAGATGAATGCCTGGTGGGGCGTTAGCTTATTAATTCGCCTACTTACTTCTTCTGTGGGGCGTAAGGCTATGAATACGCCTGGTTAAAGGTTTGGTCTGTGCGGAATAAGTGTGTTCCTCATGCGGTGGGCGTTCAACCAGGTCTACGCCCGTGTTATCAAGCGGTATCCTACACTAACGCCTGGAGGAGAAACGCTCATCTAGTTCGACGTGTGTGTGAAGAAGAGGTTGTGTAGGATTACGCGTGTTAGATCATCAGGCGGAGGCTTCAATTCTTCAGTTCTTCGCTTCCGCCTACCACTTCAAATCAACTGAACCCTCCTCTCCTCTTCTCAACCTCTATTTTCCGATTGAAAAGCGGTAGCAAAACCTAGTAGCAAAGAAACAAAGTTTATCAAAGTTAGATTTATCTCAATACAAGGTATAAAACTCAAACTATTTAGATTTCATAACTTTAAATAGGTTTAAATTATGATTTATTATAATGTTTTGTTAATTAAATTTTTATATATATATATATATTTAAAGATTAAACATATGATTATGAAACAGACATATTAGGTTTTGCAAATTGTAATTTTGCAATTAGGTTTAATTCTAGGGTTTTGGAAGTTGTAAATTGGGTTTAAAAAATTGATGAGAATTAATTGATTTGAATTTAGAATTAATTAAGTTCTGGATTAATTTGAGTTGGGTTGTGGTCAATTTTAAGTTCTTGATTAATTGATTTTTTATGAATGTTTAACGAATTTTGGAATTATGAATGTTTATGTTCCTTTCTAATGAATGTTTATGGAATTATAGAATTAGGGAATTATGATGAATTTTTGTATAATTGGTAATTTGATTAGTGGAATATTTTGTGAATCGTGAATTTTGTATTTTGGATGATTTATGAATGTTTGTACATTTGATTATCTAATTAGAGGATTACTCTTTTAATGATGCAATTTGTATTTATTTTTACCATATGAATGTTTGGAGAGTTGATTATTTGTTAAGAGGATTACTTTTTTAATGATGAAATTTGTATTTTTGTGGATTTATGGATTAATGTAGAGTTTTATATTTGTGCATTGTGAGGATTACTCTTAATTTTGAAACTTGTATGTACCGTTTGCACAAATGTTGAGCAATGTCACGACGAGAGTCGTTGGTAGAAAAAAGAGGAACAAGAAAGCTAAAACAGTTGAGGATCCAGAAGTAGACCTTACTACTGAAGATATGGCCTCTGCTCCCAGGTTAGCGAACTACAATGTCGTGGAAGATGCTCAGAGTCACGCTTCAACAAATATTACATATTCAATCGATTCAAAATTGAAGTATTTACATCGTGGTTCCCTCAAACGGTCATTCAAACCTATACAAGTATTATAAAACACAACCCTAGGGTTAAATATATTATTGAAAAGGCAGGATGGGACCATTTATTGACCATGTATGTAGTAGATTCGTCACATGCATTGATTGACTATCTTGTTGAGCGTTTTTGGGATACAACGAACACTTTTCACTTCTCCTTTGGTGAGATGGGGTTCACACTGCTTGATTGGTTCATGTTGACAGGATTAAGTATTGGTGTTGCTAGTGATATTCTGTATGACCCGGCCAAGTACCAATTTGAATATGTCCGGGCGCATATTTTTCCAGAAATTAAAGATAGTGAAGTTTGTAAAACAAAACATATCCCGGGCAGTGGGTTTCAGATGCAATTATAGTTGCATTTTTTAGCACATATTTTGATCCAGGAACGTTGGTTGCGGCTAACGATGATAGCATACTTGCTGAGAGAGTGGTCAGAGCATTTTATATGTATGTTTTGGACAATTTTTCATTTCAAAAGACAAAAACTATATTGATGCTGGATAGTTAGCTGCTTTTGAGGATCTTAATGCAGTTGGCAATTATGAATGGGGTGGTGGTGCTTTTGGGAAATTGTATTCGGGACTCGAAGCATCTGGCAGGGGACAAAAGTCACTAGCCAGACCCTTCCAAATATTAGAAGTATATTTATTAATTATATTTATACTTCCTTTAAATGTTTATTTGTTGCTAATTTATTTATTTGGTTGGTTGTCTTGACGGAGTAGTTTTGGGGGTACAAATATCTGGGCATATGTCGACCAAAGAACCCAACGAGTGATATTGAAGCAGTGTGGCCTAGAAGTTCTCGGTGGAAGGGTACAAGAAAGAAGAGTATTTATATTTTTTTCTCTAGGACTTGTCTTAATCAGCTGACTGTAGACGATGTGACCTGGCGACCGTGGGATTCCGCCATCTTAGTCCTTGACACTTATGTTGGACGGAAAGCATCATAGATCTCAGACAAAAGGGTTATATTTTCTTGGCTAGGCACTGTGAGTTGATAATTTATTTTGCTTGCACTGTTCTTTATTTTCTTGGATTTTTGGATAGTTATTTTCTTTATTTTTTGATAGTTATTTTCTTTCAACAACATAACATGTACCTCGGAGAACGGTGTTGGAGGTAAACCATTATAATTTTTCTGTTCCAAGGAACCCGCCTACTCGTATTGCCAACCTCAACAATGACGAAGCAAATCAGCTGAAGGAAAGTGATTTGGTCGATGCAATAGAATTAGTGCATATTATTACGTATGATTTGTATATTGACTATTGGCGACATGTAACTAACTTGCAGAAATATGCCACCAAAGTCGATTGGGAGTTCGAAACATACATGTATGCTGGTGAACGTATTAAACACAACATTGAAGAACCTGATGAACATGTACCCATTCCGCCTCAACAATAGTTATCATACGTAAGTATATCGCAAACCTTATTTTTTAAGTACATAAAAATACGTGAGAATGTGATTTATTTTTTTTCCATAACAAGTCGAAGCTTATGGTCTGGTTCAACAATATGCCGATTTTACGCAAGAGTTTCGTAAGTTTACATTAAATGAAACGAATGAGAGGATGGAGTTTATAAAAGGTCGTCTGCTTTTTTCTTTGTGTTAAGTTTTTTTTTCCTAGCTTGTTTTGCCGCTAACTTTCTCGAAGACTCAACTAGTTTTGCTGCAAACTCGAATTCTCTCTGCGTCATCTTCATTTTTGTTTGTTATCTGCAATTGATATTGAAGTTTTGTTGCTCTTTAATAATTATTTCCATCATTTCCTGTTGGCCACTGGATTTTGCTCTCCATGTTTTCTTTAGACGTTTCGCCTCTTTTTTCCCATATGATGGTTATATATGTTAGGTATATCTCCTATTTCTTCATCGTCACTGGAATGGTCTTGACTTGTTTCCTTTCTTTCTCGGTCTTCCTCGCAGCTCTCAGAATCTTCCTCAGCTTGTGATGAATCGAAAACAACTGTCGATCGTCGTGAATATTTGATATTTTCTAACATAAGTGCGTAGCATTCTTCATGCTTAAATATTTTACCACCATTATCTTCCTTGAAAAGCTTCCTTACTTCTTCAATCTGTTATTGTTTTAAAAAAAGTTTAGTGGAGGATATACAATTCAAAATAATTATGTACGAAACAAAAATTAAACGGGTACTTACCTTTGTTTCGGGGCCCCATCCAGTATGGTGTTCACATTCCACTTCCGCCTTTTTTGCAGAGTAAAGCGCCACATCTTTACTTATTCTCTGAAATCGTTTCTGAATGGAGGTCCAAGTGCGCTCCGGCATTGTAGGTATGACTTCTTTCATTCCAACTAAGATGCGAGACCATAATTTTTCTTATGATTAATCGGATCCAACATTAGAATCTTGAGATATTGATAAATGAATTCTACACATCGTTACATCTTCAAATGTAGAAAAATTTGGACCTCGTGGTTTTGGTGCCATAATTCTAACTGGTTTGAAGGAAAAAATATGAAACTTATGGAATTTTTTCTTGTACACAAAAAATAAAATGGGTTAGTAGTAGATGAAATGTTCAACCAATTCATATATATATATATATATATATATATATATATGAATCCAACGGTAAGAATCTCAACAGTAAGAAACGTTAATGTACATCATCGCCCCACACACATAAGCGTGCGTTTAGTGAATGCCCATACCCAGGCGTTTGTTTAGTTAGCGCCCAATGGGGCGTAAATTTCGTCAATGCCGCAACAAGCGCACGCGAAGTGTGTGTCCAATGGGGCGTGTGCTTATGTGAACGCCTACGTCGGGCGTAATTTTCGTTAACGCCGAGCACCAAGCGCACGCGAAATGTGCATCCAGTGGGGCGTGTGTTTATGTGAACGCCTACACATGCGTTATTTTGAGTTGCGTCTGATTTATGAGATGCACTGCTACCTTCACGCATGGAACGAGACGCACACAAACTTCACGCCTATTACGAAACACACTTCTACCTTCACGCTCCACCAAATTCGATTTTGGTCCAGCTTTCGGACCACTTTTGATCCCAAACAGTAAAAAATCTGGACTATAACCCAAATATACTTTCCCCACTGTGATTGGTTTTGGGCCGACCAAAGATTATATTTGGGTTTGGTCGAGGTTTTACTCGTACCAGTGTGGATGCTCTAAGGGGATTCAGTTTTGGTGGTTTCAAAGAGAACCTGTATAAATGACACCTGGGGAAACCGGGTGAAGAAAGATGTGGTTGCGACACGTACACTGATATGCAGAACTTTGGTTTGCAATAAGTTTCTAACTTTATTGAATTTGAACTACATTCATCCTCACCTTTCTTTGTCTCTTAGAAAATTTTCATCCTGACCTTTCTTTGTCTCTTGGAAAAATTTCATCCTGACCATTCTTTGTATAAGAGACAAATGACGGCTCGTAATGAAAAAAAAAGATAATGGACGATGTAAATCCTCCCCTGGAGGACCCACACCACTGTGCTATAATATATTGATGAGGTTCTGACGAGGTGAATAAGGTTGACAAATCTTCTGTCTTTAACAAAACAAAATAATTTTTTTAATAAGAATTGCTTATATAAGTTTTTTGGTTCAAAATTTTGTGTTCAATTTCACTAGATTTTCATCGTAAATTTAAGAACAAGTACTATCAATCAATATAATTAATTTCGGGTCTCAGTTTCGAAGCACTAAGACAACTTTATTTCGATAAAATTTTAGATTTTCTATTTTCAAATTGTATATCCCTAATATATATGTTAAATATTTTGGGCACTTTACGTATTTTAAACTTGTATAAAACATAATGAAACAACACCAATTTTAAAGAAAAGTAAAAAAATAAAATGAAAATTTTTTAGGATTGGATTTAATTTTTTATTGTACTAAATTTTAAATATAGTAAGCTTATCCCAACAAATATCACGACCCATGCTAAATTCAGGGTTTGGATTTTTTCACCCGAATTTTGTATACTTCTGGATATTTACACCCCTGAATTTTCCATCCAAATTTTATATACTTCTAGATGTTTCCGCCCAACTTCTCTTTTCCTTTGGATATTTCCTCCCCTTTACTTGAGCTTGGCCATTTGCACATTTTTTTTTGGCTCGGTTGTTCACGCCATTTTCCTTAGCCTAATACCACAACGCTAGAAGAAAGTTGTGGAATATTCTGAAATACTTGTTGGCCAAGGTACATAGGGGAAGGTTCTGGAACATCCTAGGTGACTTGTAGGATAAGTCACCACAAGTCATGACTGATCACGAAATTACGGTTGATCCCCAAGACCTATACATATAAATACAGGGAACCAAAACCCTAGAAGGTACGCAATCTTCTCTACACAATCTTATGTGAAAAACTCTAGCTAACTTAAGCATCGACAGTGGCGGAGCCAGAAATTAAATTGAGGGGGGCTTTCTATAAACTTATGGACTTTAGTGGACTAAATATAAAATATTAGGTGGACTATCTCTAAATATTAGGATAAAAGTAAGGATTTTTAAGTAGTTTTTATGATTTTAGGGGGGGCTAGAGCCTGGGTTAGTCAACCCTTGGCTCTGCCACTGTGCATCGAAGGTATTTTTTGCAGGTACAGTAGCCTAAGCCCTTAATGCCAGTTGTTACGCCAAAACCCGCGGAAGCGTTAACTCAATTGCATAGTAATAATTTAATAATATAAAAATACCCGAACTCACAAGCACTCAAACTAGAGAAACAAACACAAGAATTAACGTGGTTAATTCTTCGCGAAGAAGAAGAGAAATTTCTATATTACTTCAAAAGAGAAAATCAGTACATATAAAACTCACAAGAGAAAACATAAGATATGGTTATTTGTTTCTCTCATGGGAAACTTATATATATGGGAAAAATTTGGTTTGGTTTTACTTTGGGTGGTCCCAAGTTAGTTTGATCCCATTTTCTTTTGTTTCAATAATAAGTTCGGTCAGGACGAGAAATAAAAAATGGACTCTAAATAAGACAAAGTCCACCGATAATAAGGGAGTTTAGCTTGATCTTTATTTGTTTAAAAATATTAAATAAAATTTTCTCTCTCTTTTAAAATGGATAAAATAAATTTAAAAATTGAATCTTTCTCGAACCATAAATTGAAAATTAACAAATTTTATATATTCGGAAAGCTCTCGACGATATATGTGCCACGAGTACCAATTGTAATATTTTTCGAAGCTTATATTTGAGGTATTTGTAATGGTAGTTCTTATTCAAGAATGAACACCATTATATAGTACGGTAGTTCAATTATAGCAGTTCATTTTGTAGAATGATCTTGTAATCTTGGTAGTTCATTGTAGCAGTTCATTTTATAAAATGAACTTGTAAGATTGGTAGTTCATGTCTATCCGTTCATTTTGTAGAATGAAATCGTAATATTGGTAGTTCATTCTAACAGTTCATTTTGTAGAATGAACTCGTAATATTGGTAGTTCATTTCTAGCCGTCTATTTTGTAGACTGTACTTATAATATTGGTAGTTCATTCTAGCAGTTCATTTTGTATAATGATCTTGTAATATTAGTAGTTAATTATAGCGGTTCATTTTATAAAATGAATTTCTAATATTGGTAGTTAATTATTGCAATTCATTTTATAGAACGAACT
Organism: Papaver californicum; assembly: GCA_023531435.1. NCBI lineage: Eukaryota > Viridiplantae > Streptophyta > Magnoliopsida > Ranunculales > Papaveraceae > Papaver > Papaver californicum. The sequence goes on along the minus strand of JAJJMC010012356.1, from coordinate 316,057 downwards.
CCTAATGTTGGTAGTTAATTCTAGCAGTTTATTTTACGGAATAAATTTTTATGTTAGTTTTAGCTAAACGATCAAGTGAAAATTAAAGCTTCGAGAAATAGTGAAATTGGAACTCATTACATAGATCTCGTTGAGAGCTTTCCGAATATATAAAACTTGTTAAATTACGCTTTGTACTTTGAGAAAATGTTATTTTTAAGTTTTTTTATGTATATTTAAGGATCTTAGAGGAATTAGACCAAGTCAACATGGTCAAACTAACACAATATATTTTATATTAGGACTAGCTAATCGATAGTTTCTTCTTTATATATCTACATATGTCGGTTAAATCCATATAAAAGCTAGAAGTTCCTAACTTATTTTAAGCATCTAGATTTTAGGAACAAGTCTACACAAGATAGTGTTTGACTTAACTCGAACTTCCCACCAACATAACTAACAGCCACGAGGCAAATGGACTAAATTTATCTCTTTGTGAACTTATTGTTACAAACAGTTAGGGGTGAGCGACTGGTGGAACTCGTGGATTTGGTACCACCCAAATCCAATCTATCAAAATGGCGGGTGCTAGATTTGGATCCCTGTCCAATCCATCATCCGTATATTTAACACCCATGTATGGAAGGGTGGGAGGATTGAATGTGGGTAAATCCACCGATTTCATATTTTTTACTAGGAAAACGGAAATAGTTAACATGTTAACACAAAAACTAACTTAGACATTAGATTACTGAAATTTAAAAATATATTAATTTATTACAACATAACAATGCTAAAATTATATTAATGTCATCCCAACAACCAAAGTAAAATTTAAAGAGTATATTCAGTAATGTTTGATTGCAAATTTGATTCATCGGCACAACTTGGTTAGAATGAAAACATTAATCAAAATTATATACGGTATACCTTCTATAATATAATGGGCTTTGGACCACCCTGATCCTATTATTTTAGAGAGATATTATATTAACAATAATATAATAATTTTTTTTCTTCTAATTAAATAAATATATTATTGATTTAAAGAATAATTTACAGTTGCAAATAATTGTAGTTTGATACAATGTACCTAAAATGTTTATCCATTGACTAATTTTTTGAAATATAATCATGTGACTCCACTCTTTTGAGTGCATTACGAACTAATACAACTTGGTTTGAATTTTAAAGAAAAACAAACCAATGTTGAATCATATTTTGAGAAATTCGACATGTATGAAAATTATTTTTATTATTTTTACTAAAATTATTATTTTATATAATATATGTGACCTATTAATGCTTAATGAAATCTTTTGGGATGTATTATATTATGATATTATCGAATTTATTATTTTAGCACTAAGAGCCCAAGTCTGGACCAATTTTTTTTTATTATTTTAGCGAAAACATTATATTATCGAATATTATATTAAAGAAGTTATACTGTGGTACCTTCAAAATACACATAAATGCCTCTGTATTTTATAAATTTTCTATTTACTCTTAAACTTAACGGGTGTGGTGTCCAATGGATTTCTAGACTGGCATCCGCACCCAATCCATTATTTAGTGGATTTGAAAAAAAATCAAAACTACTACCAACCCCGTACTATATGGGTTTTAAACTAATAACACCACAAAATGGATCACATATAATCTACTCCATATTTTCAAGAAATTGTTATTATTAGGCCCAAAACTTTTAAATTTGGGATTTGGTTTTGAATTTTTCATAATTTATGACGTCATCAAATTTTATAAATACCTAATTTAGCCTTCCTATGTATATTATTTTCAGAAACAGATGAGGTATATCGAATCATAATGATTTATTTCCCTTTTCAATTTCTAGATTTGGCGATTGTTTTTGGATTTTTCTTCTTCTTCAACAATTTCAATTGATTTTATAGATTCAAATAAATTTGATTTAATAGATTTTAAAAGGGGATCATCAATTAATTTACCAAATCAATTAATCAATTTGATTTATTCCCCTTTTGAATTTAGGTTCTCAGCTGGTTCTAGTTGAACTTCAACATCGACGAAATTCACTTCAACGGTTGTAAATAGATCTATTCTTCCTCCTTCGCATCAAATAACTTCATCAACTATTTTAGATCCAAAAAATCAAGTTACTTCTTCTACTTAGGTTTCAACTGTTTTTTTTCTTTTACAATTCAATTGATTTTATAGATTTCAATCGATTTGAATATGTAGATTTCAACAACAATCGAAGTAATCATTAGCAACGAAAGAATATGAAGATATCAAAAACAACAATAGATCAGAAAAGGTATGTTTAATCTCTTCTTTTTCTTCTATCTCGTTCATAATTCTTATGACTTGTCTGTTATGAAAAGAATATTTTAGAAAAAAAGAATTTTAGGTTTTTCAAAACCCTAAATCTCAAAATTACTTTGAATTAACTAATCGATTAGAAAGTAGAGTTTATATTTACAATCGTCTATTCATTATAGTTGTGGCTTCACTAATACATATGTAGAAAATTCTATCGTGCAGAAAACAACACTTTCCCAACTATGAAAAATGATGTGTACCTACTAAACATGTGTACTGCTGATTACACATGCCATATGCATGTGTACCAGAGGATTATAAATAAATTTTAATCCATTTTAAATGATCTCAAGGCAGAAGGGGAATCAAAAGCGCAGACAAGTCTTGAGGTTAGTGATCAAAGCTATTATTTCTTAAAGTTATCTTATAGAAAGAGGTGACTATAGTGGTCACGATTTTAATGAAAGTATATATGAAAGCATTATTATCTTAGGTCGTTGATAATTTTTGTTGAGTCCTAATGGGATAGTATAATGTTGTTAGTACATATGGGAGAGTTCCATAAACTTAGGAATATGATTACTGATCGTTTTAGAAAAGTGGTAAAAATGTGTTCGTTCGTTGAGACTTGTGAAGATTCGTTTCAGACCTAGTTCTGAATTAAACTAGAAAATAAGTGAATAAAAATTAACAATGTTGGGAAGAACTGGAACTCAGGATTCCACCAAAATCACTTCTGATTGATTTCTACAATGATTCTTTAACAATTATAGCTCTTTTATTGACTCTATTTCTTTGCCAAAAGTAGATTTCTCAAAAATTAACTGTAAATCATAAGCATGGCACATCAAAAGCTCTTACGTCCCAGCTTAAACCATCAAACAAAATCACAACTAATTAAGAAAAATCATAATCTCAATTAAAAATAAATACAAAAGTCATTAAGAATCAAAAATAGTTACCATCCATTCATGAAATATGGCTTCCTTCATTGTCCCAGTGGTTGGGTTTAGCTCATCATGCTCAAAATACTCTCAAAAGATTGGTACATGGATCAAAAAGTGTTAAAAAGATGAAAAAAAGCTAAAAGTAATGTAACATGGAATCTAAAACGTTTTCTGGACGTTACAGATTAACTGTTGCAATAGAGCTTGAAGATAAATATTGCAAAGTGAAGATTAATATTGCAAAACGGTTGAAGAAACTATGGCAGAATGGCTGAAGAAACCGTTGCTTTATCTTTGTTCTTCGTCTTCTTCAGCAGCAACATCAGAATTTTTCCTGGAATGATTTTTCTTCGCTCTGTCGGCCTTCTGAGCTCGACCCAACCTCTCTATCCTCTTTTGTGACTCCCACCAACTCCTTTTACACACCACAGGCCCAAAAATCTCGAGTGGTTTCCTTCCCTGAATTCTTTCCGGCCGACCTCCCTCCACCTGTTTTTCTTTGATCTCTTCAATATATATAGGCTCTGAAAACCTAATAGCTTCATCCTTAATCAATAAGGACTAAATATCTAATCCAAAACCAACTCAGAATCGTGCAAATCCAAATCAGGGAATAAATCTTTTTCCAGCAAAGATATGGATTTTCCAGGCGTTTTTCATGGTAATAAACCCTTTAATTGCGGTGTTCGAGTCTTGTTGTTGTTCTTAAACGCTTTATAATGATTCAGATACTTCAAAACTCCATAAAAATCGGCTTTTAACTAATCAAGTAATCTTTTCACGTAAAGAAACGTTTTCCCGGCAATTGCATTTTCAAACGAAGGGGAAGGGGTGCCCCTATCCAAATGTGGGGTACCTTTATCACATTTCCTGGGTGTCTTTAGTAATTTTTCTGGGTGCCTTTATTAACTTTTTAGCCATTTTTTCCACAAATGTTTATTTCCCAAAAATGCCTACAAACACGTAAAATAACACAATAAGTACCAAATTAAGCACTAACAAAATAGATAATTACGGACAATTCAGACACAAAAATGTGTCTATTAAACACCCCCAAACTTATTATTTGCTAGTCCTCGAGCAAATCTAACCTAGAAAATAAAAAATATAATCCTAACTCACTTTCGCAGGCATCGCGACTACAATTAGCATATGTAATAAGCCTTTAAACCCCTAGGTGTCCCTAGTGGATGAGTTTTAGTCTCATGAGAGTTTACAAGAGGTATACCCACAAAACCTTTACTCCAAACCCTAGCTACCTGTGATCGATTGAGGGTAAACACTAAACAAGCTATTTAGTTGGCATACTAAATTATTCGGCTATGGGAATTATTACCTATATGAGGCCAATTGTTGTATACGAGTTTGCATTCATCATACTAAAATTTATATATAAGAAAAAAAGCTCTACTTAGATAGTCGTTCAACCACGATACTCAGAATCTATCAAAGTACAATCACATGGAAAGATTTAGAAGATGGATGTGGACAAAATGAAGTTTGCGCCTGTTGACTAAGGTGAACGGTGTTTCCTGTATCTTCTGAAGGTCAGTACCAGAATGCATCCTAATATATTGAGATACGCTCCCACTGGTCTTACTCCTTATACTAATATCGACTCAACTGGTATATACAAGGGTCCCAACAATCAATTTATTGAAAATAAAACAATTATCTTTATATTATTAAATGTACTGACAACATGATTGGATCAAATGAATCCAAGCGCATGCTCCTTATCAGCATCTTACATGATAGTTCTCATGGATCCTGCATTCCATGCTTGCTTAGGCGACGAAGACTGGGAGAACGCACACATATTGCTATCAAAGTGTCAATACTCGATTTATTTTTTAATTATTTTTTAATAATTATTTTATTTTTTTAAAATAATGATCTAAATAAAATACAATAATGTGGCTTGATCTCAAACACTCTACTTCATCCGGGCGGCGATAACAATTCGATACTGGTGCCCCATCAAATTTCTTAGAGAAACGCAAAAAATTGTAAAAATAAAAATAGAAAGTGATATGGTCGAGATAGACTCCGAGATATGGTGACGACTATCATGTTATTTCTAACACCTGAACTCTGTCCTTTTATGAATAGACCATTTAACTGGGCACACCAATTCCTATAAAAAAAGTGCTAAGTTTTCATCTACCTAGAATGGTTAGTGTCATCCTGAATTGTTCAGAAGTTTCTACACTTTAGGGTTTCATATTTCACTAGAAGTTTCTCCCTTACCCCCAAACTTAAGTCTAACATTGTCCTCAATGTCTGAAGATAAATGATTAAAATCATGAACAATGAGAAACCGTTACCAATCGAAGGAAATGAGTAAGGAAAGATATTACCGTGACGCATGAGCATGGGTTACCTCCCAAGAAGTGCTAAGTTTAAAGTCTTCATCCAGACTAAGATAGGACTATTCACCTCATAAAATCATATAGCAATAGCCGGAACAATTGTGGTCATCTGAATCAAATAGCTATCACAAATAAAAGAAATTTGCAATAGGCTAAGAAAATAAACAAAGCGAGCACACCCTTATCTAGTTTTCTGTTTAATACAACTACATCTAGTTGTGGTTCATGTTTAGGCTCTATAAAAAGGTCTAGATAAAATATTTTCATGGGCTGGATTTCCTCAAAGGAAGGATCAAAAGAATCAGGTTGTAGAGTCTGGAAAAACTCAACCAAGAACTTAGAAGCACATAATAAAAACCTGAATAATTATGGATCCTCCAATTCAATCAGATTTGACCCACGTAGTTGACTACAATGAAGGTTGTAGTCATTCTTGAGCAAATGTGTCGATTCCAATTCCCTAAAGTAATTAGGATTAGTCTCAAAACTTAATAACTGACACATTTAAAATTCATACGTTCCCACATATGGAAGAAAATACTTTGATGGGAAAAAAAAAATTCAATCTTAGTATTATTGCCTAGGTGAACCACATCGACCAGAGGATGGGTTTCTAACAACTGAACTTCTTTCTGGACATCAAAAGGCTCAGATAATCTAGTTTGAAGATGATCTTGAAAAATGGTAGAGGTGCAAATGTCAAGCCCCAAGTGAGAGACTTTAAACATGGATACTTGAAAAGCACAAGAATCATCGGTACCCTTAAACTTAGGGTGGACATTACTCTCAGATGGACTAAAAACTATTGGCCGGATTCGAGGGTCCTTAAAGTAAGAACTACACTCAGCTTCCTCTATAAAAGGAAATAAGGTAGACTTATAAACTGGTAGAAGTTCAAACTTAGCTTTCCATGTATTATAAGTGTCCATCAAAGGTGCGGAATCTAACAAAGTATTCACCTCATTAATAACACTATCATCGTCAACATCAAACCCAAAGTGGGTTAGGCATTTCTCTAATGGATCTTCTAACAAAGTGTTTGGTAAAGATTTCTGAAATGAAGTACTAGTTATGTTCACTTCTTCTAAATCATAGATCTCATAAGAAGGTTGTCTACTCATACTAAGTAAATTCAGTTTAATAGTCATGTTACCAAAAGAAAAATTAATTATTCCATTTCCATAATGGATGACGACATTATATGTAGCTAAAATGGGACGACCTAAGATCACTGGTATTTGAGCCTCTGGGACCTGAAAAGGTTGGGTTTCTAGGACAAAAAAATCCACTGCGGAAACTATTATATCAACCTGAATCAAATCATCCTCTATCACATTAAAATTCTCTATGAGTCTATCATCTTCGTCAGAGACTATTGTCTTCGAATCGTTAGACTCTAAATCACTAGTCTCAGGACAAACTCGTTCCTCTAAACCATTATTGGCTTCAAATAAGAAAATATTACATCGTCTAAAACAATGGTATCTCTAGTAAAATCATCTTCCTTTTGAATAAGTAAATAATCATTAAAATTATTTGGATTTGAACCAAAAATAACACTATCATCATGAAGCACAATTAGAGTGGCAATTTCCTGATCACTCTGCCTATATATTTCAAGTTCTTCACCAATATTATCCTCATCATCATAATAATATGAATATGTTTGAACCTCTTATAAATAAGTAATGTTACCAATTCTATCCTCGTCCTATTGACTAGGTGAATAGTTATCAAGGGTAGCACTATATTGGAAATTAAGATCATTTTGAGCAATATTATTTTTTACAAGACTTTCATTCACACTTAATACGAACCTATTTGTGTTAGTCAACTTCTTGATGGAAACCTCTAGAGATACAAATGGATCATAAGGAGTACTAGATCGCAACTGCTCGTGTGATTCTTCTAGAGAAAGAATTGGACTACTATTTGTTCCTCTCACACTTAATTCAAACCTATGTGTCATCTCTGATAAATTCTTGAGTGATTCTTCTAGAGGCATAATAGGTTCATGATGAGTACTAGATCGCAACTGCTTAAATGATTCTTCTAGGGGCATAATAGATTCATTATAAGGAATACTAAATTGCACATGCTTTAGGGCATCTCTCCAAGACAAAGAACTCAAATTTTTCTTATTTTCATGTTCATATGACGGGTGTGTATATGAATAGTAATTGGGATCACCCTGGTATGAGCAATAACCTCCAAAAGTTGATGGTAGTCCCAACTACTATTTGAACTATATTGATAGTACGTATAATGTCCATTTTGAAATTCAGTCGGATACTCATTGTATTGGTCCTCATAATACCAGTTCGACATTCTCTGATACAAACTTCTTAATATATTTACAAAAAATCTAAGAAAATAAATCCTAACAGGAAGGGGGTTCTAAACATACACAAACAAGGCCGACTCAACCAAATCAAACCTATTGAATCTAGCAAATAAAAAGCATGATGGCTCCACTTAGATTGTTTCTAGACCAGCTTCTATTCTTCCAAAAGAAAACTAGTTACAGTTTTAACAAATCTCTTAGAACGATCCGAATTAGATTAATTCGAATATAAACAGGATAAGCTCAAAGGAGCTTTGATAACCCTGCCTCTTTGACAACGTTTCCTTGGGTTACAAGGAGTCTCTAATCAACTTAATATAATCTTCTTAAACCTTGAGTTAGGCTAATGAAGTAACCAATACATTCCTTTTGAACGAGTTTCATATAAGCTCGTTACCCTATCGGTCTATTTCTAGTCAAAATTTTAAGGTTTAGGTTCGCGTTTGGTAACGTGTTCCTAAAGCGGGCAAGAAGGAAACGGTGATGAATTCCGAGTCCTTATCTTGTATGGCCAATTCTTGCCCTTTACTAGAAATGTAAGTCCGTTTTCAACTCCTCAACATATATGCACACGAAGGAGTCCAGAAAATCCACTGACAGGGGATTCGTGGGTGGTTAGAGTCTTACCTCCCGCTCCAGACGGGCGATGAACCGTTGGAGTCGACTCAGGCACCGACTCCTATGTACGAACCCGAGGGGCTTAGACAATATCGTAATTGTTGTCCTTCCCTGTTGTAGTTTATATTTAATAATACCCTTTCGTAGGGATTAAAAAATAATAACGCCCGAAAGTCCCAAAAAAAGTAAAGTCCAAAGTCCAAAGTCCAAAGTCCAAAGTCCAAAGTTCAAAAATAGAAGAAAAATTACAAGAATAATAAAAAATTTCCTAATACAATTTTCTAAAAATAAACATAAATAAAACCCTAAAAATTAAATAAAATTAAAATTAACTAAAAATAAAATAAAATAAATTTATCTTCTTTTTCCATTTTTTTTCTTCGATTTATCTTTGACTCAAAGTCTTTAATCAATCAATATAATCTTTGGCTCCAATTTCTTTTTGATCCAAAACCTGTAATACAAACAAAAATACCCAAAAACGTAAAATAGAACAAATAAAAATAAAATCTAATTAAACTATTTAAACTAAAAAAATTCTAAAAACATGGATTTTCCAACCGTGTTTCTCTGCAAGAAACCCTCTAATTAATGTGTTCGAGTATTGTTGATGTTCTTAAAGGCTTTATGATGATTCATATGCTTTAAAACTCCATAAATTCGGCTTTTAACTAACTCAGGTAATCTTTTCATGTAAAGAAAAGTTTTCCCACCAATTGCATTTTCAAACGAAATGGAAAGGGTGCCCCTATCTAATGGTGGGGTGCCTTTATCACTTTGTCCGGGTGCGTTTAGTAATTTTTTCGGGTGCCTTTATCAACTTTTTAGCCAATTTTTCCACAAATGTTTATTTCCCAAAAATACCTACAAACACATAAAATAACACAATAAGTACCAAAGTACGCACTAACAAAATAGATAATTACGGACAATTCAGACACAAAAATGTGTCTATTAAATACCCCCAAACTTATTATTTGCTAGTCCTCGAGCAAATCTAATCTAGAAAATAAAAAATATAATCCTAACTCACTTTCGCAGGCATCGCGACTACAGTTAGCATATGTAATAATCCTTTAAACCCCTAGGTGTCCCTAGTGGATGAGTTTTAGTCTCGTGAGGGTTTACAAGAGGTATACCCACAAAACCTTTTCCACAAATGTTTATTTCTCAAAAATACCTACAAACACATAAAATAACAAAATAAGTACCAAATTGAGCACTAACAAAATAGATAATCGCGGACAATTCAGACACAAAAATATGTTTATCAAGAGAAGTGGACTTCATGCTTACCTTTTCCATAAACTTAGTTACCTTTTCTCTGTAAAGAACTTTTGTTTCATTCAAAACTGCACTTCATGTTTTATACATGAGTACGCATGCCAATATGCATGTGTAACTCCTAATTACACATGCTATATGCATGTGGAACTCCTAGTTATACTAGTAAGATGCATGTGTAACTCCTAGTTACACTAGTCAGATGCATGTGAAACTGATTATGCATTGCTAAGTGTACTGTTCTTTTAATCTCATTAAAGCCGATTGCTTGTTGTTATCCTTTAGGTTGTCGATCAATGTTTCCTTTTGCCGAAAACATTTATAACTCCTATGTGGTGGTTAAATAATGTAATTAAACAATGGAGAAATTTTTATAAGTGAAATGAATAATATAGCAATATATGTATTTTTTTTTGTAGTTTTTTGATGTGTAATGATAGACACATTTTTGTGTCTGATTTGCTCTCAACTTTTATAGTGTTGGAACTCATTTTATACTAATATTGTGTTTTTATGTATTTATAGGTATTTCCGGAAAATAACTATTGTTGGAAAAATTGGCTCGAAAAAACTACTAAAGGCACTCAGAATTGATAAAGGCACCCACCCAAAATTTATAAAGGCACCCATACCTTGGATTATTGGCACCCATTCATTTTCAAATTCAAAATATTTTGGCGGGAGAATTATTTCACGTAACTGTGAAGATTTCAGTGAAGATTTGCGGGTTATTTTGAGGAGATTAAGCAAGATACTATCTTGCCATTAACATGGGGAGATTTTATACGATTGGGAGATCACGAAATCAAGACAGAAGATAAAATCAAATCACAAAAGTTATGAAAAAATATTCCCGCGTATCATTCTCTGTGAATGAAGATTTTTGGAGATTTAATGTGTTGTCATTATAAATAGAGGTGCTAGGAAGTCACAAAAGGATCAGAGAGCATGGGGGAGAGCTCAGGAGGTAGCCAGAGATCGAAAGGAAAATCCAGGAAAATGTTTTTTCTGCTGCTGTAAAGAAGAAAACGAAGAACAAAGGCTCCAGAAAACTGTCGCTAAAACTGTCGCTGAACCCGTTGTTTATACTTTTGAAATCTGAAGCGTCCCTGGTCCGTTCTTTATTTCTGTCTTCTTCAGTAACGCAGAGAACAGTCTCTATAACGCTTATAAGCGTATCTGTTCTCCTGTGTTACCTCTATTTCACCATTGTAAGCATCATTTGAGCTATGAAATATATTTTTGAGGCTTTTTCCAATACAATGAGGAGCTAAACCCTATCTCTGAGGCGACAGAGGAAGCTAATTTTCCAACGATTATGTGGTAGGGCTGTCAACGGATGTAACGGAACGGATATTGGCTCAGCCGTATCCGATATCCGATAAGTTTATCGGATATCCGATAATATCCGACGGACATTCAATCTTCATATCCGATTCCGTTTCGTTAAGATTGTCGGATATCCGATAATATCCGGTAAATATCCGATAAGAAATATGAAATGCAAAATGTAACACAAAAAGAAAAAACTGAAAACTTAACTGAAAACTTAAATATCCGATAAACTAAATCAGTTCTAACACAATAAAATTACATGATAAAATAAGGAAGTCTTAATCAATCCTAATTTTAGATCGAACACGAGAGGGAGGAAGCTGGAAGAACATTAAATTTTTAGTTTTTTTTACACCTTACTTACATTCTTATCGGATACGGATAATATCCTATAGGATATGACTTATCCGGTTCCGTTTCGTTAACCCTTAATATCCGTTAGGAATATACGTATTCGATATCCGATATCCGTTATAGAGGATAATATCCTATAGGATCCTGGATTATCGGATTCGGATGTCGAATTTCGAATAAAGATTGACAGCCCTATTATGTGGTAATTTTTATTTAATTAATTTATGCAATTCATTTATGATTAATTTCCTTGGTTAAAAAATTGATTTAATGATTTTTGTTAAGCAATTGTGATTTCGTTAGATGGTACATGCTTTGGCCTAGGTTTTAGATGTTCCATGCTTTTGTTATACAATTGTTATTTCAGAAAATCTACTTGTTGCTATATTTTGGAATCAAATTAAATGTTAGAATTGCATAATTATAATTATTGAATTTAATCACTTTAAAAATTGGAAAATAGTGGAATCCTAGGCTCAGTTTTTCTCTCAACTCTGTTATCAATTTTATTTGAGTTTTCCTATTTTTAGTCTTAGAAATTAGATTTAAAAACAAATCTTCACAAGTCTTGAACGAACCATTATTTACCACTATTAGAACCACATCATGTAACTGCTGATTACACATTGCCATATGGATGTGTAATTGATGAGTACAGAAGTCATATGGATATGTAACTGCTGAGTACATATGACACAAGCATGTGTAACTTCTAAGTACACAAGTCATATGGATGTGTAACTGGGTAGTACTCATGTATGCATCTGTAACTGGGTAATACACAAGCCATATGGATGTGTAACTACTGAGTACACAAGACAAGCATGTGTAACTTCTAAATACACAAGAGATATGGATGTTTAACTGGATAATACACATGTCATATGCATGCGTAACTGGGTAGTACACAAGCATATGCATATGTACATCCTGAATACACAACTTCATATCAATTATTTATTTATTTATTTGCAACTAGCAAAATGAGAAAACTTTGTAACCATCAAAATTTTAAAAGTTTTAATACAAAGTATAAATGGTAAGACTTCACAAAAAGAACAACAAAGATAATAACAGATGACTTCCTAAGTAATGCGATCATCTTTCCTACATGATGGCTTAGAAACCCACCAACATCTTCCTCAGAGAGAAAGTACAGTGCTGCAAAAAGAAAACAAAAAAAGTTAACTACTAATGAGAGTTTGAACGTATTAGACAAGCCTTAAGGATG
>JAJJMC010012356.1:252712-303276 GCA_023531435.1 Papaver californicum | reverse complement strand
TAATTCAAATAGAATTGTAAAATTAATATTTCCAAAAGCAGAAATCATAGAAGATAAAAATCATAAGATGAAATCAACTAACAATTAATTTTTTATAAACAAGATAAATAAGAAAACAGTAGTAGTGCAAAAAAATTACATATTAATACCGCGTCTTAGTTCTGCTGTTTTCTTTCTCGATTTCTAGGGATTTGTTGATCGATTTGTTTTCAGATCGATCTTGATTTATTTTTCGATCGACTTCTTTTTCTCTATTTCTATTGTTTCTTCAGACCTTGATTTTTTTTCGATCGACATCTTCCTCTCTCAATTTCTATTGTTTCACTCAGATTTGTTTCTCCCATTTTTTGGTTTCTAGATCTCTATTTTTTCTCCCAAATTTTTCTCTCTCTAAAACCGAAAGAAGTAGGTGCGTATGAGAGGGAATTGTAGGTTAGTGTATATAAATATCAAGGGCAACCTGGTCATTATTTAATTCGGGGCCTGATTATAAATTTATTTTAATTTGGGGTTTGGTATTATGGGTAACCTATGAGTGACCATAAAATGCATCAATGTCCAACCCGTCTATGAATGGGTTGATTGTCCACCCGTCAAACTACGATGGATTGAGTCGGATTGACGGATTTGGGTTCATATGCTCACCAATGAAACAATAGCGAAACTAGGAATCCTAGATGAGATGGGCTTTAACATTTTTTTGCACCAGGCTTATGCCTAAAATTTACACAGTTTATAACCCCTTTTAGTATTATGAAGCCTGCTCTGTGGCTGCTCTTTTGGCTAAAATGTCACACATGCTAATCTCGTAGGAGAGTGGAAAGGGTGGCTCACCGGCAAATAGGTAACGTCCAGAGAAAGGATAGATAAAGGGTGTCTCACCAGCGGAGATTGAAACAGCTGAGACGACTACACTGCAGGCACACCAACTACTAACGACTTAACTTTTTGCAAGCATTTTGCTCGTGGCCCTCTTCATCAAGAAAACAAATCTCCACCCCATTTTACACCCTTCAAATGCAATAGAATAGTCGCACACGAGGACCACTCCACTCCATTGAACAGGGGTTGCTCCCTGACATCAACTGCTAGATTTCTTCATTTGTTCAATATTTAGTTCCGCCAGTCAAGAATTGTTGCAACTCTTTCAAGTTTATTTTTCAGAAAACTAAGTTACGGTTAGCTCATTTGTCCTAGAACAATTTCAAGAATTATATACAATAAATAAACATAATAGATTGTTGACCAACCATAAACACCCAAGTAAAACCTCAACAATTACATATATAACAAATTACATAAGCTTATTTGATTAATGTCTTATAATAAGATGGATCAGTTTTACATTTGCCCTTGCAAGCTGAACCAAAGGAGCAGAAGTATATCGGCTGAATCACACAAATTTTTGTATATATATATATATATATATATATATATATATATATATATATATATATACCTAGACATATAATAGAAACCAGTTTACCAAGTTTTCTTCTTACGGTTTCTTTCTGCCAATATGCCGTCAGACAAATGGTTGGAAACTCTAAAGCAAATCTAATGCATGGTGGAGATACAAACTCTATACTAACCCTTATAATGTTTAAACTCTCTACATAATATCCGATATGTACAATGCTTAAAAATATACTACTGTATAGTAAATGTAGCTAATAATTTCAACTTCAAATTTCCATTTTCAACTGGTCGGGGGCCCATGAAGAAAAATCACTGCACCGCAAATAATGAGAGGTAAGCTTGGAATTATCGAGTTGGATAAAATGAAGTTCTCCGATTTACAAATATACAGAAATTAAACTGCAATGAAACGTATAACTTCTTTTCTATGTATCAAAAAAAGTTATCCCTAGAGAATCTTGAACAAAACAATAAGATTTCGAACAGAAACTTATCTTTGAGTGATCATTAAATTAACAAGCAGTAAAGGGATTTTTGGAGCAATTTAATCTGAAAGGATTAGAGTGGCCATAAGAGTTAAGGTTTAATAATGATCGATTCTAGATTCACATAAACGCACTGTACGTATTCAGTGATATGGCATGATGTATTGGAATATGAGACCACGAGTCCATCCAAAGTCCATTTTGAGACTAGGCCAAATCATTATGTAAGGCGTTTTCTATGTGTTAGGGTCATTTAATCGAGTTACCTGGACTTTGGCAGTAGCATTTTGTGACCCCCACAGAGTTATTTAGCTAAAGTTCTGGCCTAGGTTTTCAAAGTGTACAAGAAGTGAATCCAGTAATTTTATCAACAAATATGTAAACCGAAGGCACGGCTGGAAGTATGAACTTATAGTATAAGTCGTAGGAGAAAATGATTTTTAATGTTTCGTTTTTTGATTTTGGTAGGAATGGATCTTAGGATCTAAGGGTCATTAAGGACACTAGCTCATTTTTACTAATTGTAAACGAAACCTTTAGTCCCACATAGCAGAAATTAAATATGTTGCTTCTCCATATTACTAAAAAAAGTGCATCTAAGAGTGGCCTTTTGGGTTAACACACTTTTGTGTGGGGAGAGGGCTTAGGCAATGGGCTAGTTGGTGCGACCACATATTTCACACACGCGCGGTGCTTCTCATCGAAGCACGCACGCCGCCGTCCGGGAGGGCTCGGGGGTGGGTCAACCAAGATTTATCTTTTTGGACAAAATTCTTTTGAAATATTATTTTAAATAATTTTGAGTTTCAAAATATAAATCTTGTCTTAATGGGGGGCGTCTGTCTCGGTGGATATAATTTTATTTACAACATGTGTTGACATTTTATGCCCGTTTTTTCTTTACATCATTATGTCGACACATATTTACAACATTATGTCGACACATATTTACAACATTATGTCGACACAGATTTACTTCATTATGTCGACACATATTTACAACATTATGTCGACACAGATTTACTTCATTATGTCGACACAGATTTACAACATTATGTCGACACAGAATTAATTGCTGGACAAATTTCTCTTTTCCTATTCGCCTATAAAAGTAAAGCATTTTCTTTATTTCAACTCATCCCAGAGCAGGCTACTATCCCTGGCTCATTTCCCCTCTTCTTGCTTTGCTTGCGCATTTGCTTGTTTATTTCTTTCCTCCATCTTGTTGTTGAGTTCATTTGAGTGGGCAAGTAGTGTAGTGCTATACAATACTTATATCAGGCAGTTTTATCCTGGACACAACTTCACTGTTGGGTATTTAGCATCACTCGTTTTTGAGGCGTACGGGTGAACTATTGTGTTAAGGATAGTTTGATGATCAAGTGAATCTGCCCTCAAATCAGTGTTTAAATTTCAGAAATTTAATTTAACGTTTACATCATTTGTTTTTCAGTATTTATTATTGCGGAACCAATAATCTTGACACAATACTTTCTTCTGTAACAATGGGAAAAAATGATATTGACAGACAAGAAAAATTTAGTGGGAAGGATTTCAAAAGATGGCAATCAAAGATGTCGTTTTTCCTGAGTTTTCATATGCTAGATGATCTTGTTCTGAAATCTTCTGATGAGAGTTTGAATGATGCTGGAAATGAAAGGGAATTGGACAGTTGGGTTAGGCAGAACTATATGGCTAAAAACCATATTCTGAATTGTTTATAAGATGCACTGTATGATTTTACAATGCAAAGGAGAATTTTTCTGCTTTTGATTTATGGGATGCTTTAGAGGCAAAATACCAAGCTGAAACTGCTGGAAGTAAAAAAATCTTGGTAGCTAGGTTCTTGGAATATAAAATATCGAATGACAAATCTGTGGTTGATCAACTCCTTGAACTTCAGTGTATTATCAATAAAATTCTTGGTGAAGGCTGGTGATAGATGAAAATTTTCAAGTGTCTGTTGTGATTGATAAATTATCGTCTTCCTGGTCCGGATACAAACGTTGATTGAGACATGAAACTGGTGAAGTCAGTATGGTTGATTTGGGTAAGAAGATTCAAGTGGAAGAGTTACTGTGCTCCAAAGACAATAAAATATCTTCTCCAAGGGACATGTCCAACAAGGCTCATGTAATTGAACACAAGTCTTCCAATACTGAAAAGGGTGAGAGCAGCAAACGCAACCCTAAGAAAGGTATGTTTCAGAAACCCAAATCTGGCATTGGTAAAATTAAGGGTGCTCGTTATGTTTGTGGAATTCCTGGCCATATGGAAATTCAGTGTAGAAAATGTAAAGACTTTAATAACAAGAAAAACAATGTTAATTTGGTTGAAAACAACAAGAACGAGTTTTCTGGTACGGTGTCTGAAGTTAATTTGGTAACCAATGTGAGAGACTGGTGGGTAGATGATAGACACATTTTAGTGTCTAAATTGCACCTTAATTTCTAGTGAGTTAGTATTCGATTTTGTATCTATTACGTGTTTTTATGCTTTTGTAGGTACATTAGAAGAATAAAGATTTGTGGAAAAATTGGCTCAAAAAGTGTTCAAGGCACCCGGGAAAATGGATCAAGGCACCCACACTTTGGATTGGGGCACCCTTGGATCGGGCTGAGCTGGATCGGGTCAACCCAGCGGGTCAACCAGGCGAGTCAACCCAGCGAGTTGGATCGGGCGAGTCACCGAGTTGACTCATCGGGTTTTCCTTTTCCAAACAGGAAAAGAACTGGATACACTGAGTTACGGATTTCTGGGATGTTTTAGGATTTAAAGTTATCCAAAAGATAGTAGAGACCAATACAAGTTCAAATCAATCGAGAAAACAACGAAAAATCCCGGAAGAATCACCTCAAATCCGAGTTTTGGCCGGAAAATATTTCTTTTGCTGTGGAGGATTAAAACTAGGATTTGTATAGATTTTAAGGAGTTTGAATGGGATTAGAAGACTCTCTAGGGTTCCTACACCCTATATATACGAAGAGAAGCCGAAGAAATCAGGACAAAACGCTAGAGATCGATTCAGAGAAATTCCGGTGGAGTTCCGGCACCGCCGGTCACCTGCTGGTACATCGCTGGCCCTGTTCTTCACCCACCATCGCTGAAGAAGACGACTAAGCAACATCTTTAACTGTTGCTGTTCCACTGTTACAGCTCTGCTCCTGTTGCCTTAGATTTTGAACATTTCTGTTGCTTAAAGCTCTCTGTAACAGCTGAACCCTGTTCTGTGACAATTATGTACGTATCTGTTCAGCTGTTGCACTATTCTTTAACCTTGTAATCAATATTTTGAGCAATGAAATCAACTTTTGAGCAAGTTTTCTTCACCATGAGCTAAGTATATCTACTGGGATGATGGAGGAGGTTTTTCTCTCAATTTATTGTGGTAAGTCTATTTTTAATTAATTAACTATAATTCTTTATTTGTTAAAATTGCATAATTTCATAATAGAAAAACGGTTTTCATTCAGTAATGGTGTTTTTGTTTGATGGGTCATGCTGGGTTAACGACCTCTGATGTCCCATGCTTATGATTTACCTCTACTTGTTTGCATAAAACCTATTTTGGCAATATTTGAGCTTAATTTATTTAAAAGAATTACCCGATTAATCACATAAATTGTTAGAAATAACCGAATCTTGATTCCTGGTTTTCTCCATATTTTCTAAAAATCATCTCTAGTTTATTTTCCTGATTTTTATTAGTTTAGATTAAGTCCTATATTTTCTAAAATCATTACCTTCATAAGTTCGAGAATCGAACCTCTTTTTACCACTATATAAAATCACATCAGTAGACTCTGGTACTACCAAGCATGTCTGTGGAAACAGAGATATGTTCACCTCCTATAACAAGGTAGGGGAATGGGAGAAACTCTACATGGGTAACTCATCTGCAGCACAGGTTGCAGGAAAAGTAAAAGTTGGTTTGAAGCTCACTTTTGGCAAGACTCTCACATTGAATGAAGTTCTTTATGTTCCGGACATCTGCAAAAATCTTGTTTCTTGTGGTGTTTTAGATGATAAGGGTTTTAAAATTGTACTTGAATCTGGCAAAGTTGTTGTCACTAAGGGTAAGGATTATGTGGGTAAGGGTTATAAGACTAAGGGTCTCTATAAACTTAATGTAACCTCTGATGAAATGAATAAAATTGATTCTTCTGCTTATGTTTGTGTGTCATTAAATGTTTGACATGGTAGACTTGGACATGTAAATTATAAGTCAATGCATAAACTGGCTAACGTAGGTTGTATACCCAAATTTAGTTTGGATAATGAACATAAACGTGAAGTATGTGTAGAATCAAAATATGCTAAAAAAACCTTTTAGAAAAAATGTTCAGAGAAATTATAAACTCTTAGAATTAATTTATTCAGACCAAGTTGACATGAAATAAATTCAAACTAGAGGTGGTAAAAAACGGTTTATAACTTTCAAAGATGACTGTACCAAGTACTGTAAGGTATACTTGCTCAGGGGTAAGGACGATGCCTTAGAAGCCTTTAAGATGTATAAACTTGAAGTTGAAACCAATTAAATATTACCATTAAAAGAGTTACGTCTGACCGTGGTGGTGAGTATGAAATTCCTATAGGAGAATTTTGCTCACAACATGGCATTATTCATGAGATCACTCCTCCTTATCCACTACAATATAATGGTGTGGATGAACGGAAGAACCGAACCCTTAAGAAGATGATGAATGCCATGTTGATTAGTTCAGGTTTACCGGTAAACTTGTGGGGGGAGGCTGTCCTTTCATCTTGGTATATCCTGAACAGATTATCCTTTAAAGGATCAGATAAAACTCCATATGAACTATGGAAATGTAGACAACCTTCTTATGCACACTTCAAAGTGTGGGGGTATTTGTCTAATGTTTCCATTCCTCCTCCTAAGAGAACTAAAATAGGACCCAAAACTGTTGACTGTGTCTTCATAGGGTATCCTGAGAATACTACTGCACATAAATTTATGGTTGTAAGTTCTGAAATTTCTGAAATTGGTGTTGATACTATTATGGAATCTATGGATGTTGTATTCTTCGAAAATATTTTTCCATTGAAATTTGATTCTCGCATGATATGTGTTGATCCCCTAGATGTCCCTTCAATCATTCAGACATTACCTTTAGAGGAAGATGAAGTTGAATTTGAGCCTAGAAGAGGTAAAAGGCTTAAAACTGAAAAATCTTTTGGGCCAGACTTCATAACATGCTTAGCTGAGACTGATCCACAGACTTATAGAGAAGTCATGACTTCTTCTGAAGCTCCATGGTGGAAAGAATCTACCATTAGTGAAATGGATTCCATCATACAGAACGGTACAATGGGATATTATAGACTTACCTTTAGGGTGTAAACCTATAGGTTGTAAATGGATCTTCAAAAGTAAACGTAAGGTAGATGGGAATGTGGAAAAATACAAAGCTAGGTTAGTAGCTAAAGGCTATAAACAGAAAGAAGGTGTAGATTTCTTTGATACTTATTCACCTGTTAAGAGAATTACTTCCATTAGGATGTTAATTTCTACTGTTGCCATTCATAACTTAGAGATAAATCAAATGAATGTAAAGACAACTTTTCTAAATGGTGAATTAGATGAAGAAATTTAGATGGACCAACCTGAGGGCTTTGTAGTGAAAGGTTGTGATTGTAAACGGAAAAAATCTTTGTATGGTTTGAAACAAGCGCCTAAACAGTGGGATGAAAAATTTGATCATGTAATGATTTCTAGTGGTTCTTAAAATCAATGAATCTGACAAGTGTGTTTATACTAAACTTGTGAATGATGTATGTGTGATTGTATGCTTATATGTTGATGATATGCTTATACTTGGTACAAACATGGATGTAATTAATTCCACTAAGAACATGCTAAATGAGAACTTTGACATGAAAGACTTAGGCACCGCTGATGTGATCTTAGGGATGAAGATTAAAAGAAATTCTAATGATATAGTCTTAGTCAATTTCATTATGTTGAATCTGTGCTTAAAAAATATAATCAGTTTGATTGTAAACCTACTTGTACTCCGTATGATCCTTGTTGTAGACTCAAAAAGAGTAAGGGTAATAGAGTTTCACAACTTGAATACAAACTGGATATCAGACTCAGAGGAGTCTAAGTATACAAGTGGATATGTTTTCACTCTAGCAGGTGGGTCTGTATCTTGGAAGAGTTCCAAACAGACATGTATATCTCGATCCACTATGGAATCTGAGTTTATTGCGTTAGATAAAGCAAGAGAGGAAGCCGCTTGTTTAAGATGCTTTTTAGAAGACATTCCTATCTGGCATAGGCCTGTGCCAGCTATATTTATACATTGTGATAGTCAATCTGCAATAACTAATGCTAAAAGAATAACTATAATGGAAGTCTATACACATTCGTAGAAGACATAATTCCCTGAAATAACTAATCTCAACTGGCGTTATTTCTTTTGACTTTATGAGGTCTAAGGAGAATATCACGGACCCTTTGACTAAATGTTTATCCAAGGAGATTGTTAGTAATGCATCAAGGGGGATGGGGCTTAAGATCATTAAATAAACTTGCCATGAAGGATACTCAACCTTGCTGACTGGAGATCCCAAGATCAAGGTTTTGAATAGGACAACTAATTTGTGGTGGGTTAAAGGAAACACTATCAGAGAATTTCATTCCCTATCCCTTCCCTATGGCGTAGACGTCATAGTGTGACTGCATGTGAATGATGAATTTTTATTAAGTCTTAATGAGTTTTATAGTTTCAATTTAAGATTGAAATGGGGTGTAGCAGTAAACACTCTTGATGGAACTCACCTATCTGAATGTGGAAGTGTGACGCTTCCTATGAGAATGAAGCTGATTCTCTAGAGCATTCTGAGAAAAGTGATACGTCTAAGGCCAAAATGGACACAACGACACGAACTTGACAACACCTATAGAGATATCACGCGTGAAAGTTATTGATGAACTACACCAGACGATGGTAGATCAAGACATCGCGTTCACTGTCTATCAAGTAGTTCCGGTAATTTCTCACTAAGAAAAGCTTCAAGACCTTATGGACACCTCTTACCAATAGTGGTATTTCTCTCTTTCTAATTTCTGATTTTTTATCGGTTTTTTATTCATGTGGGGGATTGTTAGAGAAAATAATTTTTAGTGTTTTATTTTTTGGACTTGGTAGGAATGGATCTTAGGACCTAAGGGTCACTAAGGACACTAGCTCATTTTCACTAATTGTGAATGAAACCTTTAGTCCCACATAGGAAAAACTAAAGATGTTGCCTCTCCATATTATTAAGAAAATTGCATCTAAGAGTGGCCCTTTGGGTTAACACACTTTTTTGTAGGGGATAAGACTTAGGCAATGGGGTAGTTGGTGAAACCACACATTTCACACACACGCGGTGCTTCGCATCGAAGCACGCACGCCGCCGCCGTCCGTCCGGTCAGACGGGACATGCTCGGTCTCGGGTGTGGGTGTGGGTCAACCAAGACTTATCTTTTTGGACAAAATTCTTTTGAAATATTTTTTAAATAATTTTGAGTTCCAAAAAATAAATCTTGTCTTAATGGGGGGGCATCTGTCCCGGTGGATATAATTTTATTTACAACATGTTTCGACCCCGTTTTTTCTTTACATCATTATGTTGACACATATTTACAACATTATGTCGACACAGATTTACTTTATTATGTCGACACATATTTACAACATTATGTCGACACAAATTTACAACATTATGTCGACACAGAATTAATTGTTTGATAGATTTCTCTCTTCCTATTCGCCTATAAAAGTAAAGCATTTTCTTTATTTCAACTCATCCCAGAGCAGGCTACTATCCCTGTCTCTTTTCCCTCTTCTTGCTTTGCTTGCGCATTTGCTTGTTTATTTCTTTCCTCCATCTTGTTGTTGAGTTCATTTAAGTGGGAAAGTATTGTAGTGCTATACAATACTTGTATCGGGCAGTTTTATACTGGACACAACTTCATTGTTGGGTATTTAGCATCACTCATTTTTGAGGCGTACATGTGAACTATTGTGTTAAGGACAGTTTGATGATCAAGTGACTCTGCCCTCAAATCAGTGTTTAAATTTTAAATTTTTTATTTAACGTTAACATCATTTGTTTTTCAGTATTTTATTGTTGCAGAACCAACATAAGTACCTGAATATGTGGGGTTGCAACTACTTGCGGCAAAGCTTTGATTACCGTCTCTTTCCCAAGCTAGTGGTTGCTGCTGCAACATATCAGGATGCCATAAATGGGGTTGTTGAAGTAGGTGATTCTGAAGTTGTTGATCATATTGAAATTGATGTTCTGTTCCTCCTCCTCTGGTACCAGTGGTAGTAGAACTACTGTTGTTATTCATGATATGGATTATCCGGCCACAATGAAGCGTCAGAAGTAAATGTACTTGGAAAGCTACTAGCAGTTAAACTTCATCCACTCTGATATTTATTTTTCAAACAACAGATTAGGATCAAGTTTCGGACAACAACTTCAATAGAGAGATAGAGAGGGGAATGGTTTCATACTTGTAATGACAGTAGGCTGAAGTCGATTCTTGGATTGACTGTAGCAAGCTTCATCGATAGAAACTATAGTCAAGCAAATTCATTCACGGTTAAAGGTTCTTCTTTTTTTATTTGTTACTTAGTGTCAATCTTTGCTTAAAAATCACCGATGTATATATGTGCATTTTATTAGGATAGTTAGTATGTTGACCATAGTCAAGGTTATGCACGTGTGTGCAGGTTGTGTTTATAAATAATCACTTGTCCTTCTGTTTCTGTAAGATGATTCATTCCATTCAATTCATTCAATACAATTCATTCACAATGTAGATCTTAAAATCTTATCATGGTATCAGAGCATCTAAGCCTCACGGCGTCGATGCTTGGGAGTAAACCAAATTTTCATTACCACTACCATTAAATCATCATCATCATCTTCTGCTGCTACTGTGTAAATAGAGATTTGAATGATGATTGCATAAAATCATCTCAGTTTTGAGATCAATTTCTTCAGAGAAATCTCTTAAAAGACTAACTCGACTCAACTATGTGGCGTTTCTATCTACATCTACATCTTCATCCACTTCCATTAATGGTGTTTCTGGTAAGATTTAGGGATTACAATCCATTCTTGCAACAACAACAACCTGCATTCTGACTTAACTCAGATGTAAACCAAAGATCTTACAACTTGGATCAGCTCCAACCTAATCAAATTTACAACCTACAATCAAACAAACCTCAAATCTGATTTTAAACTCAGATGCAAAATCAAAACCTGAAGAGGAATTTTGATTTCCTCAAATCTATTTTTCATTTCTTTTCTGTTTCGTTTTTCAATAGAAAATTTTTATTTTGTTCGTTTTTTTTTCGATCTAGATTGCTAAGTTCTTCTTTCGATTTATTCAAGTGTAGAATTCAGTTTCGAGTTTGCGATAGAGGAAAGATTCAAAATCAACTATTGCAATTGAAAGTTTCAAACAGATTCTGCATATTCATAGTGGTGATTGTGGAAATCAAATTGATGATTTACTTTTCTCATGAAGTTGATAATCTTGAAGATTTACTAATAATTAACAACAACAACATCAACAACAACATCAACTTCTTATCAACAGGATCAACTGATCAACAATAGAAGCAACAACTTCAACAACAACAATAACAACTTTTGGTAATATCAACATTCATATGGGTAATAACTTCTTAAAATTTTTCCCCTTTTGCTCATTGTTAGCATATGGAGTAATAATTTTTCAATACCTAACTGGTCCTAAAAACATTTCAATAACCAGTCATATCAATACCTTTACAGATCTAGTCCTAATTTTTTTTCCAAACACCAGCTTCTAAATATTAATTTGAATCTTTTAACAAACAGAGAACACCAACATTTTGAGTCTCTTAACCAACAGAGAACCAAAAAACAAATACCAGCATCTACTATTTCTGCTGTTATTCTTATTGCTGCTAGTTCTAATGGTGAATTAATACTTCTAATACTTATGTTGCTTCTGGTTTCATTACTGATGTTGTTGTTGCTTGCTTCTGGTTTCACTTGTCCGTAAGTTTTATACTGCTTCAGTTTCATAAAAAAGGTTCAGCAATTACTACTTGTCCTGCTACTATTAGTTCCACTACTGAAGATGTTTGTACTATAACAAGTTTTGATGGTGCTTCTACTTCAACAACTACTTCTGTCACTAGAACTTGTCATGCAACTTATGTTTGTACACATAGTTCTCTCATTGTTCTGCTACTTCAAACACATCTGGTGCAATTCATTCCTGTGCTTAGCTGGAGTTCTTCTGCAATTAGCTACTCCTACAAAATTTATCAGTCTTCTTATTTTTGTTGCTGCAAACATTGCTTCATGCTTGATTTTTAACAACGGGTGTTGTTACTTCATCAAATTGTGTAGTTCTTCTTTGCTAGTCCATCTACTGCTGCTGTCATTGGTTCATCTGTCGCTAGTCCTCATTGAATGAGTTAGCTTGTTATTACTACATGTGCTGCTGGCAACATTACTGCATACTTCTGCAGATTAGTTTACTTCTGCTCCTGCCAAGACTACTGCATACTTCGTACAATTCATTCACAATGTAGATCTTAAAATCTTATCACATTGCACATGTTTCTCAGAGGTTGGGGAACTCTCAAAACAAATAAAGTACGTAGTTACTATTATATGGTATGGTAGGACAAAAAATATCAGACCTCAACTTGACGCTGAAGGGACTGTACGTGGTTTATTATCTCGTCGAGCACTAACGCAATACCTTTTATCTGCACATAACAATTTCCTTTTCTTGTTAACAAAACCATGTTATAGAAACTGAAGTTACAGATGCAAGTGACTGCTTTGCAAATTATAAAGTTTTAGTGTTTCAAAATTCAACTGGTAATATGTTTTACATCTGTGTGTATATTTTCTTATAATAATATGACACAAACCCTTCTCATACGCTTTTCCCCCTCACGTAAAAGGATGTATTATCAATGTAAGCTTTCAACATGTATAAGATTGTCCATACCACAGTGTCCAACTGGACCTAGAAGGAGATGACTTACGTAATTGATTCTCCATATGAGACGTATCCAACCGGACCAACAAGGAGAGGACTTACAATTGATCTTTCGGTAGGAATCTTCCACTAAGTATTTGAAAGAAAGATAAAAAAACCCTCAAGAGTCACGTTATTTTTGTTGAAAATGTTCTCTAGTACCTTGCTAAGTAAATCATATCCTTGTAAGTTTGATTAGTATAAAACTTGTAAGTCACTCCATTTGCAATTAAAAAACGTGAATTGACTAGTAACGCGATCAAATAATTCTAATCAACCGATATCAATGGCTATAACTCAGAGCTATAAAACCACAAGTTCAATAGACTTTAAAGATCGTTGAGGAACTTTTGTGGGATGAAGATGTAACCAGAAAGAACCATCATCTCTTAGAAGAAAAAGTCTGGAAAACCCCTTGGCGAGGGGGGGTGGGGGGTCTTGGATAAAGTCTCTAAAAAGTACTTGTAAGCCCTTAGTAACTAGACGGTGTGTGGATTGCAGGAAAATATGAAGCGACGAATTCCGATATAGATGCACAAGCAAGAAAACTTCAGACGGCGTGGACTGCGGAGAGTCACTTAAACATGCTGGTGCATCCATACTCCAGAATGCAGATATGATCTATACTAGAATAACTCTAAAATAAGCAAAGGAAAACTGTCTGTACCCCAAGAGTTTCCAAGTAACAGAGAAATAAAATACTATGAATCAAAGAAAATCCTTATCGAGAGGTTAGTTAATGCGGTTTTGTTTTAGTAGTTAGTTGGGTATGTGTATTGAATTGAACGTACATAATGTGTCTCGTCAATATTCTACAACTTCTGGCAGGGAATGGGTGTACGTAGGGTTCACATTATAGTATCTCCAATGAGAGCAGTGATTTACTATCTAACTGATCACATTTATGATTTTAAGTAGGACCCGGGTATTTATACGTACACTGGTAGGCCGTAGCTAAGGCCTACATTTGAGGTGCAGAAATCATTTGAGTGACAAGATGTGATGGACGTTACTACCTTAGCTGGAATAATGGGCATCGATTACATGTTTCTAAGGTCACCAACTTGGATGGTTACTGGATAGATAAGGTGGTCATAGTCGAGCATGTGATGTGCACAAGCTTGTCGAGTACCAGGCGAATGCTATCATATACTATGTCATAGTAATTTTTTTTTTTTTGTTGAAACAAAGATTATTATTTTTTATAACAGAAACAAAGATTTCAAATATATAAAATTATGAAACATTCAGTTAAACTCCTCTAAAACAGTCCTCTCACATGAATTTCTCTTGTGGGTCTCATGACCTACCAATTCACTTATGAGGGTCATTCATTATCCCTTTCTAAGATATGCGGCCTTTAGGGAATTCAAATGGACGGTCTTACGATTACAGGGGAGATGAACCAGTTAATTAAACTACCAAACCCCTGCCTAACCGAGGATGTAGTTATTGTATTGGATTTCTACATAAACAATGACAGACAGCTACCGAATACACTCACACGACAACTTGTAGCAAAGTCTAGTTACATGTCAAAACTAAAATGACCGTAGGTTTGCTTTGTATAAATCAATTCTGCGTCTTCAACCCAGGGGCCAGGGCATCTACAAGTCCAAGACGAAAAAAAATGCGCTTTTTTTTTTCAGCTCAAACAAATCTAAAGAGTACCCCTTCACATATCAGGATATACATAGCTAATTGTCCAACATTTAAATGGGCACTAATACTCCGAGCAGGCTGATGCTCCTGATATGTGTACATACTCCCTTGGCTGTGGATCCACACTACCTGAGTGATGAGTTGCCCTAAGCAACTGTTTTTCAAAAGATACGACATGTGCCCTCACAAAATGCCCAACTTTTCCTGTTTAGGAGTAAAATGGTCAGTACGTAAACGAAAAAGTTTTTATCGAACCACCACGGTGGTCCAGAAAGTGTATGTACCAATATTACATTACAAAGTGCAGAAAACTGTGTTTTTATTTTCAAGGAATGTCCTTATGTTTTAGCTTACTCGAATAACATATGCAAATTTTGTTAGGTAAAGCTTTTGAAGCCTGATATAGGGGCTCCAACATCAATAGAGGGGCTCCAAGTGGAGGCGAGGTGACCCAATTTTACGATAATGGATGTCCTAGGGGTAAAGTTAAATGTCCATTTTACCCTTTACCTAATAAAAAAAAGACAAATTTGTTCTTTAATTAAAATCTTTCCATCTCCTCCATATTTTCTCCTTCTCCATTTTAATCATAGTAGAATTTTTTTTTTTTTTTAAACCCTAGATTTTGATTCAATAAACCATAGTAGCATTGAGTATACCTCTAACTTATACTCTTGATGTTTTTATTGCTCAAATTTGATGAAATCACGATTTGAAAGATTGATTTTTTGTTGTTCAGAGAAACTTACGGTTGGTTTCATGTCAAACCCAACCGTAACCCTAACAACACCGAAGAACACCATTTTTTCCCAGATTTACGGTTGGGTTTTCAGCCAAACCCAACCGTAACTTGAAGAACAATGATGAACATCATTTTTGCCCAAATTTACGGTTAGGTTTTCAACCAAACCCAACCGTAACAAATCTTTAAACCCCAATAGTATAATTAGGTAAATAGATTTTAAGATTTTTTCATTTCTATCTTGTAGAGAATTGAAAGACGAAGCTAACCCAAAAAAAATGAGGTCAATCGGACATCGTATGAAGGAGTTATGATCAAAACGATGAAATGTATCCAGGAATATTTACGGTTGGGTTCACCAATAAACCCAACCGTAAATTTGAGATTTTTGGGCTTCATTGAGCCCAAATTTACAGTTGGGTTTATTGGCGAACCCAACCGTAACTATTCCTGGATACAAATAGATTTCACTGTTTTGATCATAACTCCTTCATACGATGTCCGATTGACCTCATTTTTTTGGGTTAGCTTTGTCTTTCAATTCTCTACAAGATAGAAATTAAAAAATCTTAAAATCTATTTATCTAATTTTAATATTGAGGTTTAAAGATTAGTTACGGTTGGGTTTTGGCTTAAAACCCAACCGTAAGTCTGGGGAAGGTTTATTCTTCATATTACGGTTGGGTTACGGATGGGTTTTTAGGCATAACCCAACCGTAAATACATGTTGAAATTGTAAAAAAAACTAACAGAATAAGTTACGATTGGGTTTTAACCCAAAACCCAACCGTAAATTCTACTGGATACCACAAAATTGGATTCTCTAATTTGTGTGATTTTCAGTTTTTCTTTGTTTGAATAACCCAATTTACCTTCAATCTAGTTAAAATGATTGAATAAGTTCATTTTTTTGATTTTGAAACCCAAATTTGTCCTTAAAACTCAATGCTCCAAGGGATGGCTTACGGTTGAGTTTTAAGGCAAAACCCAACCGTAACTATGGGAAAAAAATGGTGTTCTTCATTTTTCTTCGACTTACGGTTGGGTTTTAAGGTAAAACCCAACCGTAATTGGTTAATTCTTCATATTACGGTTGGGTTATTAAACAAACCCAACCATAATAAATCTTTAAATCCCAATCGTATAATTAGGTAAATAGATTTTAAGATTTTTTAATTTCTATCTTGTAGAGAATTGAAAGACGAAGCTAACCCAAAAAAAATAAGGTCAATCGGACATCGTATGAAGGAGTTATGATCAAAACGATGAAATGTATCCAAGAATATTTACGGTTGGGGTCGGCAATAAACCCAACCGTAAATTTGAGATTTTTGGGCTTCATTGAGCCCAAATTTACGGTTGGGTTTATTGGCGAACCCAACCGTAAATATTCCTGGATACATTTCATCGTTTTGATCATAACTCCTTCATAAGATTTCCGATTGACCTTTTTTTTTTTGGGTTAGCTTCGTTTTCAATTCTCTACAAGATAGAAATGAAAAAATATTAAAATCTATTATCTAATTATACGATTGGGGTTTAAAGATTTGTTACGGTTGGGTTTGGTTGAAAACCTAACCGTAAATTTGGGCAAAAATGATGTTCATCATTGTTCTTCAAGTTACGGTTGGGTTTGGTTGAAAACCCAACCGTAAATCTGGGAAAAAATGGTGTTCTTCGGTGTTCTTAGGGTTACGGTTGGGTTCGACATGAAACCCAACCGTAAGTTTCTCTGAACAACAAAAAATCAATCTTTCAAATCGTGATTTCATCAAATTTGAGCAATAAAAAGATCAAGAGTATAAGTTAGAGGTGTACTCAATGCTACTATGGTTTATTGAATCAAAATCTAGGGTTAAAAAAAAAAACGACAAAATTTTCTTAAATTTCATCTAGTTTTTCTTCCCACCAAACACAAATTCAAAAAAAAAAAAAAATTCAAATCATTTGATTAAGTTAAAGATTATGTTTAATTAATCATGATTAGCTTAATTTTTTAATTAGTTAGTTTAATTAAGATTAACTAATCAGGGGTGGTTTAGGCATTGTAAAAATATTATGGATAAGGGGTTTTTGAGTTTTACTTCATGATGTCTCTATTTTGTCTTATTATTAGAGCCCCTATATCAAGCTTCAAGCTTTTATACGATAACAACAAGTTCCGGTCCTATTATGTAATTATGGGAAAAAATAGTCTATAAATATCAAAAGCAAATTAAGCATTTACTGACCTTAGCGCATCCGGGGACCAGCTTTTGAAGCAACTTCATCCTTGCATTAATTTTCTCTCTTCTTGCCTAACAAAAATTAAATATAAAAATTGAATAATGAGATGTTTATTGGTTAAATCTCTTGCGACAGAATTTACGGTTAACTGTTTATGGTTAGTAACTCTGCTTAATACTGCAAGAGAAGAGAAAGTAAATAAGTAATTTATTAAAGATGAAAAGGTTTTTTACTCTTTCAGCTAAGCTATGACTGTCAGTAGCTTGTCCTCGACGAGCTCTAACATGAATGTTGATATGTCTTGAATCAGTCGTTGACCGAAATTCTACGGGGAGTCCGAGGGGCAGAGCCTATAATGTTTTCCGTTATTTAGTCGAATTAGGGTTTTTTTCTTTGCCCTATATATATACACACGTTGTACCTAGAATGTATGTGTAATTCAGTATTCTTCTCTATAATAAAACTCTGCTTTTCTCTGTTGTGGATGTAGCTAACGTAACAGTTAGTGAACCACGTAAGTCTCTGTGTCTCGATCTCTATTATTGTTCTCGTTCGAATCTTTCGTTACAACAATGAACGTAAGGAAGTTTCTTGCAAACTGCTTCCTTTTCAGAAATTTCATTGTCTTTACTCTTTCCACCACAAACTTTAACCTATTTTCCAGAAGAGGGAGAATGAACCGAGGTTTATAAATTTACACAAATAGTAAAACCAGTTGATAATAGTAATTTTTCTTAAATGATGAATGAATGAATTAATCTTTATGATTTTCAGTTTACCTTTATTTTCTCTCTTTCTTTTCTCTTTGTTGATGATCTCTTCTTAATTTCATTTGAATCAGAAAAAATGGGTGGTGAATCAGGGTTTGAATCTGTATCGATTGGTAAAGATTGAAAACGTTGATGCTCGTTCAACAAGATCTGAGCTCGTAATGAACATTGAAGAACAATCAGTGTTATAACTTTGATTTAACTTCCTTTTCTGAATATCTTCATTGATTTCCATGGCCAAAATCAGTTGATTCTGACTTAATTCTGGTTCGTGTAGTAACTCCACAGCTTGATTTGGTGGAAGCCCGAGAAGAGCTGTGAATGAGTTTCCTTTTTCAGTTATTAATACCTCCGTAATGTTTCCCGCCATTAATCTTTGTAACTTTTTTCTTGCAAATTTGAAGCTTATTCTTCTTCTTCAATTTCACCTAAAAATATTCTCTTTCAAGATATGCTTTCTCCAATTTGATGAAAATGTAGTCTATTAAACTACTTTCTGAAGAAATATCGACACTTCTGAAAAACAGGAGTTTGTCGGAGCAATCTTTGTGGAGAAGAAACAGGGAGAGAATTATTAACAGATTTAAGAAGAAGAAATAGTTAGCTTCCTTTTTATATTAGTAAAAAAAGATTTCGATATATTTTAAGGATGGCTGCTATTGCGAATAGTGAAATCGCTAAGGGGAAGATCAAAATTGTTGGTCAAACTAGTGTAGTCGATTTCGGCCGATATGGCCGAAATCTCGCCGATAATACCGGTTTCGGCCCTCATCCGAGATGAGATACGCTATATCGCCGATACGGTATTTGGCCGATAATTTCGACCGAGATGACCCGAAATGAGTTGACCGATATGGTCGAAATGATCGAAATGGCCAAAATTAGGATTTTCAAATAAAAAAAAAAATCCAAAAAAGAAAATGAATTTCCTTATCCTAGTTCTAGGGTTTTCAATTGTTACTCATGTTTTTTATGGTTTTTTAGAAAAATGAGTACTAGTTTTATATCTTAATAGGTCAAATATGAAGAAAAAAAAATGTATGATATAATAAGGAATAAAATGTGTTGACCGATGTTTCGCCGATATTTGGAACCGAAATATCCCCGATACAAAGATGTACCAGTGTATCGTTCTCGACCGGTATAAACTAAAATCCGATATTAACTACATTGGGTCAACCTCAAGTCCAGGCTCAAGTTTTCAGCTAACAAAAGCTCAGATTTCAGCTACAGACAGTCCTTTTAAAGTCACATGGTTTTTATTTTTTGATCTGCAAAGAAACAAATCATATGGATTTAGTTTAGTTTTAGGCTAGTTAGCATTAAGATGCAGACCTGCTAAGAGACTTGCAAGTTTGCAACTGTATAGAGTTTAGGCTCTGCCTCTGTATCAAAGTGGGTACTCCTAGATTATTAATTAATTCTGTCAAAACTGGCGTGGTAGAAGTTAGAACTGTTAAGTGTCAACCCCAGGCAAGTTGCATCAAAACTAAATAATAAAGATTTGAAACACTACTCTTTGCTATCGCTAACGGTTAAACAAATGAAACGTTGAAGAAAAATAGAATGATTCTGACATTGACGAAGACCATATAGGTTAATTGGCGTAGAAATTATAGCTAGATCTCAAACCCTTGGCCAATAGCTCCAGACCTAGACACTAGCACTGAGTTGTTCCAATTTAACCGTATTGATTGAGTTAGTACTCGTGATAGATAAAAGGCTGGTATTCTTTTTGTCATATTTTTCCATCTTTAACAAACTTGCGTGATGAGAATTTGAAATATTTTCTACAGAATAAGTAAAAATAAAGTGTCAAGATGCATGAACTAAGTAATTCAGAAAAGGATCGAAACCAAAACCAAGCTACGTACAGTAGTTAGTGTTCCATCAATTTTGAACATCACATTTCAAGCCAATATGTTTAATAGGTATAAGTTGTTGGTAGTGTTGGAAAACAATGGCTAAACAAATGAGTTTAAAATCTTTTATTAAAATATAAAATATTATGTCTATTTGGATTCGAGCTCCTGATCTATTTGTCACTTTACATGTTTTGGTTTTTTCCTTTGTTTTCTTTTGTGAATGAAACACTTTATACTCACATCGGGGAGTTTCCACTTTTTATGTTGTATTAAGAAATTATATAAACAAACTTTTTTCAACCTATTTTGACATCCAAGGAAAAAGGGTTTCTCCATATTTTTGGAGAGACCAAAAGAATAATAATTTTTTTTATTATCTTTCTTAAGTTTTTTGAGATTTTCCTTCAAGGGTTTTTCTGAGTTGCCAAGCTCAAGTTGAGCATCCACTACGAGTGCTAGTAGTAGGTGTAGTAGGGTGTTTTATCCTGGAGGCATCCGCCCTGTGGAGACTATTGCATCACTCTTGAGTGTAGTCGGGCGCTAATGTATTAAGGAAAGCGCGTTGAACACGTGACTCACTCTGTTTCTCCAAAATTTTGTTACATACCATCTTGAGGTTGCGGAGATACGAGGAGCTCATCCGTTTTGACGAATCATTTCTGTTAAGAGCTAAGTATCAACAACCTTTGTTTATTTGATTTTCTTCATTTTTGATTATTGCACCCAACAATCTTAAGACATTAGTATTTAGTAATAATTATAAATGATTGATCGATTTGTGAATCATTGACGTTGATATTATATTAGAAAATTAAGGATGTTAATTTTGAAATGAAAAAACAAAATTGTGTTTTCTGGGCAGCTGTAGAGTTTCGAGTATATATCTTAACTTAGAAGGAATTTCGATCAATCCTTTTAACAGAGTATAATAGATACCCTGATAATTACCCATACCAAAATTAAGAATTTTTGGAGTTGTAAAAGTATTTTTTGATATTTTACAAAACTGAGAAATGTTCCTGAAAAATTCTGACCGGCAGAAAAATATTGTTGACTAAATTAGTTTTTCTGGCGTAACTATGAGTTTTTGAAATGGTGATTCAAATGAAGTTTGTATATCTAGATGTTGTCTTCAAAACTCATATTTAATTCTTTGATTCGGACTTGTGCTTTGTGAGATATGGTATTTGCAAAGATGTTGTGCATGTTTGTCCAGAATATCAATAACTGTATCTAAGCTCTAGATTAGTATGAGATCTTGCAACCATTTATAGTGGTACTTTCTCACCTTGGATATAATATGAAAACCGGTACTAGTGAGTGCTTTTATCCATAATAGACTTGAGATTTCAATTTAGTTGAAATATTTCTCATAAACAAATTAGAGCAAGTAACGAATTGATTTCTATGACTTAAAGTGATAATCTCTTATGTGCTAGATTAGCAGTATGAACTGTGCATTATATTATAAATCATTTTGATTATATATGCTTTGTGTAGTATCAATTGGCGTGAATCACATGATTGGTTAATAATTGTGCATTGGCAATTTTAATGGTGATTTCTAAATCATTTCGAATATGTTACCTTTTGTTGAAAATATGAGAATCATAATGTACAAGTGTACCATAGTCATATGGA
Organism: Papaver californicum; assembly: GCA_023531435.1. Taxonomy (NCBI): domain Eukaryota; kingdom Viridiplantae; phylum Streptophyta; class Magnoliopsida; order Ranunculales; family Papaveraceae; genus Papaver; species Papaver californicum. The sequence continues at coordinate 281,386 of JAJJMC010012356.1, read as the reverse complement.
TAGTGAGGTATAAAGTATCTTTTAGTAACTAGTGCAACAAGAAGGTTAAGCGAACGCATATGTTTTAATTGATATGTATATACACAAAAGTGTTTGGGTGTTTTATTACCAAATTTTATTACTTATTGATGATTGTGATAGTTTAATGTGGAGAGAGACTTAAGTAACTTGATAACTATATTTTGGTAACAAACATTTTGATAAGATGAACACTTATTATCTATTGATAATTTGATATTACCTATGTCAAACGAGAGTATCAACCAATTTTTTGATTCCTAGTTGGGCAGAAGTTTTATCATCTTAAATTGAATGATAGATTAAGTGCTAATCTCTGATAACTTCTGTTTGTAGTTGTGTGCTTATCTCCTCAGAATATAGAATTGTTTATTCAAATTTGAATGGAACAATTGACATTCTTACTGTGTTAAGTAATTTTACTTTTCAGTGGAGATGATAAAAATAATTGGTTGGTAAATACCGGAAGTATTGGAACGTGTGCTCCTGAAAAGACATTTTTTTTTTACCAAGAATAGGAAAGATGCAAAAGCATTTTCATGAACAACTCAGCTATCAAAACAATTGAAGAAATAGGTAATGATGTGTAAGGCTTGTCAGGTATGGACATTAATCAAATTATGATATCATTCTCAATATGTACATTACGATTTAAAACTAGTGTCAAATGCTATCTACCTAAGTTACTATGAAATGTTATACTTAAAAATATGGTCTTGTGATGCTTTGAGTGTTAGCTTAATAGAATAAGACAATAATAGATAAAAGGGAAAATTGTCAATGAATTGAGAATGAATACATAAACATGTAATATCATAATGTTGGTATAGAGTGCCATTATATGGTGTGTCTTAGTTAGATGCAACCTAAAGGACACATAATTGTAGTTTCTTATGTTGAGAAATCCTGATAACTGTGGGGGGCCTTTATGCCTCAAATGTGGGGTATAAGATGGAAATAAGTGTTTGTTTGATTTCTCAAGCACATTTATAGAAGACCCTAAACTTATATGTGTCCTACCCTGTAGACCTCAATTGTGGGGGTCTAAGGTGAGAATGAAGAGTCGTTTTTCTTTACCAAACCATTGCATATGATCACCAGAACTGTACTATAATAACTTGTAAGTTCTGAAGTTAACAACATTTGAATAAAATAAATTTTATTGTTGAGGATGTTGAGTTCTCGACAGCAGTCTTCTGAGGTCGGGTTTTCACACGAGATAGAATAGGTTAGACATATGGTTGACTTTGTGAAATTGTTATTATAAAATGAAGTAATGATCACTTGGCACATACTCACGTGACACTAAAATTAATACGCCAGGCATTGTTTGTCATTATTGTCAGTATGCTACATTAGATGGATGTTGAGGCAGCATACTTAAATGGTTAGTCAAAGATGGACAAACCTTAAGGGTTTGGTTAGCGCTAGGGGGTAAAGATACAAACTGACTACACCTACATATACTTGACTTGAACCAAGCAATAAGTCATTGAATTAACAATATTGTTATGTGATGATGATGATTTCTAGTGATGTGACACTAATGAATTTTGATAAGTGTATTTACACTAAATCTATTGAATGTGCATATGTTTATCATGCCTTTATTATATGTTTTACAACCATTAAAAAAATTGTGTTGTTTAAAGTTTGACAGGAAACAAATATGTTGTTGACGTGGTCTAAAGGACCAGAAGGAACCAAAATCAAATTTTGATTATATAGTTTCTGTCAAATGTGTGTTGTAAAATGGGTGTGCATGTTTTCCATTTTAATCCTGTAGAATCACAGGGATGCTCTGATCAAAGGACAAGAGAATTGGGATGCTTGAGGTACATATTTAATTTCAAATATGTGATATATATAACACTAACCATTTGAGGAAAATGTAATGACCGTACTAGTATTTAGTACATGTATCTTGTATATGCCTTTATATGCTTTACAACCATCTAGAAAACATGTGACTTTTACGATTTTATTAAAAGACTAAATTGTTGTAGACAAGCATGATCTAAAGGATCATTGGAACCAGAAGAAATTCTGACGGAAATGGTCTTCGTCAAACTCGATACGTTTAATGTGTGTTGTAAATATGCAGTGAATTAGGTGTACAAATACACTTGTGATCCCAGAAGAATTAGTGGGATGATCTGATCAGAAATTTACAGTACTTGAGGTACATTTGAAATTGTGTATGATACATATTGGACTGACCTTAAGAGATGTTGTGATTTCAGGATTTGGAGAGTCTTAGCGTATGTGTGCACCCTCTTAAGTTGTATCAGTAGTTGGAAATATTCCAACAAACATGAGGAACTCGACTGAGATGAAATCAGAGTTCGCTCGCTTAATTTAAAGCATGAGAGGAAGTTGAATGGATAAATCCTTTTTTGGAAGGCATTCCTCTGTGACCGAAGTCTGTAGCCACCATTGATGAAACTCAATTGACTATGTAATTCTAAAGTAAATGAGCAATTGGAAAAGTCTACACAAACTCGGAGATGACTCGGTAAGACAACTACCCTCTAATGAAGTGATTTCTTTAGACTTAGTGAAGTCAAGAGAAAGATTAGTGGATCCTTTGACGAAAGGATAATCTAGAGAGATAGTTTGTTATTGCATCAAGGGGGATGGGGCTTAAGCTCATTAAACAAACTTTCCATGAAGGATACTCAACCTTGTTGACTGGAAATCCCAAGATCAAGGTTTTGAATGAGACAAATAATTTATGGTGGGTTAAAGGAAACACTATCAGAGAATTTTATTCTCTGTCCCTTCCCTATGGTGTAGACGTGAGTGTGACTGCATGTGGAGGATGACTTTTAATAAGTCTTAATGAGTTCTATATTTTCAATTTAAGATTGAAGTGGGGTGTAGCAGTAAACACTCTTGATAGAACTCACCTATCTGAATGTGGAAGTGGGTCGCTTCCTATGAGAATAGAGCTGATTCTCTAGAGCTTTCTGAGAAATGAGATATTTGCTCAGGGCCAAAATGAGCGCAACTGCACGAGCTTGGAAACAACCTTGGAGATATCATGCGTGGTGGTTATCGCGAATTAAACCAAACACTAGCAGTTCAAGACACCGCGTTCACTGTCTCTAGCAAGTAGTTCCGGTAATCTCTCACTAAGCAAAGGTTAAAGACCTCATGGACACCTTTGCATATATGGTATTTGCTGTTTTCTATGTGATTTTCAGTTTTTCATCAAGATTTAATTCATTTTGAGAAAATAATTTTTATGTTGTTTTCTATGGTCTTGGTATTATTGATACTTAGGACCTAAGGGTCGGTAAGGGATCATTGGCTCATTTTCACTTTGGTGAACGGAACCTTTAGTCCCACTATGGGAAACTAAAGATGAAAGCTCTCTATACTATTATGATTTATGCAATTAATAGTATGACCTTGGGGTCAGCACACTTTTGTGTGAAGGAGAGGACATTGGAATGGCTAGTATGATTTCAACACACGCACGGTCCATCTGTCTGTTCAGTCAAGTCGGGTCATGGTATTTAGGGTGTTGTTTTACCAAGATCTATTTGTGTTTTCATATTTTACTGAGGTTTTCATTCATGTGGGGGATTGTTGGAAAACAATGGCTAAACAAATGAGTTTAAAATCTTTTATCAAAATATAAAATATTAAGCCTATTTGGGTTCAAGCTCCTGATCTATTTGTCACTTTACATGTTTTGGTTTTTCCTTTGTTTTCTTTTGTGAATGAAACACTTTAGTCCCACATCGGGGAGTTTCCACTTCTTAAGTTGTATTATGAGATTACATAAAAAAAAAATTCAACCTATTTTGACTTCCAAGGAAAAAGTGTTTCTCCGTATTTTTGGATAGACCAAAAGAATAATGATTTTTTTTTATTATCTTTCTTAAGTTTTTTGAGATTTTCCTTGAAGGGTTTTTATGAGTTGTCAAGCTCAAGTTGAGCATCTACTACGAGTGCTAGTAGTAGGTGTAGTAGGGTGTTTTATCCTGGAGGCATCTGCCCTATGGAGGCTATAGCATCACTCTTAGGTGTAGCCGGGCGCTAATGTCTTAAGGACAACGTGTTGAACACGTGACTCACTCTGTTTTTCCAAAATTTTGTTACATACCATCTTGATGTTGCGGAGATACGAGGAGCTCATCCATTTTGACGAATCACTTTTGTTAAGAGCTAAGTATCAACAACCTTTATTTATTTTATTTTCTTCATTTTTGATTATTGCACCCAACAGGTAGTTCAATAACCAAATTGAGAGTAAGGTTCTGACAACCCAACATTTTGGTTGGTTAAGTTGAGTCTGCCTTAATTATTATTAGTGGCCACATTAATACATCAGTCGCCTTTTCCCATGTTATGTGATCTCACTTCGTCTGCACGGAAGTGGTTTAGAGAGCTAGCAGAGCTTAGTTGAGAATTCTCTTACTCCCAAATCAAATTTTTTATTTTTCGGTATATTTTTTTAATATGAAATGAGAATATATTATCAACGAATAGAAGGAATTACATAGTCTTGTTGTATAAATGGAGGTTGGAAATCCAACCATTCACAAATAACCTTGAATCTTCTACAGAATTTTGCTTCTTTATCCGCCAAATCATTAAAATCTCTACCAATGTTTTCAGACTTAATAAAATTGAAAGACCCAACTAAGACTAAACGGTCATTTAAAATAGTATTTGAAAACCAACTAATATGGTTTATGTCATTGTTGATAATATAGTTAATAGCATTTTTTACGTCGCTTCGCAAGCATACATTGCTCACCTCCATTGTTGAGGCCTATTTTATAGCTTCAAGAACAGCTAAGCATTCTGGTTCTTCTGCATCGCTAGCTGCCACTTGGATGGTCTTGCATCTCCTGTAGCCACCTGCTAGATCAGTAAGAACCAATCCCATACCATAGGTATCATTGTTAGGATCACGGGAAGCATCACAACAAATTACCATGCAATCTTGTGGAGGGGAGTCTGTAGAGGGTTAAATAGTTGTAACAGGTTGTCTTGGCTGAGGAGGAGAATTATTAATAAGGCAGCTGATAGATTCAGTTGCAAGACTAGTGGCAAAGTTGGCAGTTAGAGTGGGTCTCAACTGTTTGTTTCGAAAAATTTTGAGACAACTTTGTTTCCAAATACACCATGTTGTAGTCAAAACAAAAGAAGACTGATCATTGTTGATACTAGGGTCAATCCATTTTGTAATCCATTGTTGAATAGTAATATTAGAACCATGGTTTAGAGAAATAAGATTTCCAAAAGGATTATTATTCCACACTGTAGATGGTGGGTTTTTGTCAGGGCTAAAATAGTAAAAAATTATATTTCTGACCCGGGTTTTAAAAATATTGAACTTCAGAATTCTGCAAATAATTTTAAGATATGGCAGATGTTCATCCCTGTCTCTCTCAAACAATATATATAATATAATTACATGAATGTATCACCTGGCTGAAATCATCAGATTATTATATATATATACGATCAAATTTATTAGATAAGTGATGGTGCTTATTACAACATTCCCACATATTCTATGATTTTTACACAATAAATCTCAAGCTCCTAGATGGATTGCCCACTAGTGTAGAGCTATTTGAATATTCTCTAGGGCTATATTCCACGACTGAATTCCCAAAAATTACCTTGTGTCAATATTTATGCTCAACTGGATGATATTGACTTACTAAAATACCTATACAAATCTCTATAGAAGTATGTAGCAAGTTACATATAAATTTACTTGACTAAAGCACCACAACTTTTCTTAGATATCAAGTCAAAATTGTGCTAAAGACAAAATATGGCTCCTACTAGCCAAATCTAGCCTTGTCCAGCTCAATCCTTACTTAAGGGAGCAACCAACATGAATAACATAAAGTAAAATTCAATTCTAAGCTTAAGAGACTCTAAAATTGGTTTCCCAAGACTTGTAAGTGTCTCAAATAAAAAACATAACCCCCTAACCCTCATTCAATAAGGGGACAACTTATATTTGAGTTTACAACGCTTATAAGCGTTGCAAACAACTTGCTTGGCCGGCCACTCTAAACCGGGTGTGTCGACGACCATCTTAAGGGTTTTCAACGTTTATAAGCGTTACAAACCATGAACTTGGACGACCATGTTTGGCTTAATACATTGATAGACAGATTAAGCGTTGCAAACAAGTGCATTTTGATGGCTAAACCCAAGCCAAATATGCCACGGTCAGAATTTATATATGTAACGTTTATAAATGCTACAAAAGCTATACCTGGCATGCTGCATATATTTTCATGTCTGGCATGCCACACAAATTTTTATGCATAACATGACACACATGTTCTTGCACTCAGCATGCTACGCATATTCTTGCACTCAGCATGGTACACTTATTTCTATATTCAGCACGTTAATGTTGATTGACTTATGAGAACTCACATTGTTCTTCATAAATTCAATGAAATAAAATATGTATTTTATTTTAAGCTGTATTTTTTTTTACAAAATAAGTCTTGCTAGACTCATCAGGCTAGTCAAGCATGACAAGCCATTCGTAAAAATACTAACTAAGCAAGTCTCATTCGACTTCACATTAGTAGTGTTTGATGCTAAAAAATTACACGAGACATCAAAGATGTCACACATGGGGGGATATTTACTAGGGTATTGGTCTGATGGTCTACGGCGTGCGGTGCAGTAGTGCACCCATTAAGGAGAAATGTATGGAAAATTTGATTGACAGTTGAATAGAGGAGTGGTGGGTGAGCAACCGTCCATTCATCCTCAAACAAAGTGGGGAACGGTTACTACCGCACTCTCTACCATATTCATTCCATCACTACTCCACTATCGTCACTTTCTACGAGGTGAGGTAAAGTGAACGGTTATAATAACTATTATAAATAGATTATTTAATCTATTGAACAGACAAAACACACAAGTCGAATAATTTGATTTTCATACAACCTTCTCAGTCATAACCAGAGAGTTGTTCGTAGCTATTACATACCTATCATATCCCACAGAGTCTCATATTCTGACCTCAACATTTTTCCTACTTTCCTCCGTAAGACCAATGTTTCTTCTTCCTTTGTGACCAAAACAAAATTGGAATGACTGTATCTTGGTTTAGGCCAATTTTGATCTCTCGAATCTTAAAAGTACTTCTACAATATAAATATTTAGGGATCAGACGAATTATCATATTCACACCCCATTTTCCCTAATTTACCCTTTAAATTCGTTTTCCCCATAAACATACACATATTTAGAAAAGTTGCAGTTGAGAAAAATGTGTTCATTTGTCTCTGCAACATTATTATCACACATACAACAGGTAGCATCCTGACTAGGATTGCTTTAGTATATATTTTCTTTGTATTCATTCAATAAGGCCGTGGGAAAGAAGAAATCTATAAAGAAGTTTTAAAATAACAAGAAATTGAGGAAAAGAGTTACAAATTGTCAAAGTTCTACGAAGTTCAAGAGTTCATCATCAACAGTTGAAGAAAGAAGACGTTTCTATTGGATGCTGTAAAGGTGGTGCTGATTGCCGATCTGGTGAGAAGGTAAGTAAGTATTCCCATCCTAGCATAGTGGTTGATTTCCTTTATTAGAGGTCAATGGAAAAACAAAAAGGGATTTTTTTTTCGTCCCACGTTATATGGGATAACATCTTCATATGATTCAGAAGGTTACCCTCCCTTCCTACCATTCAATGTGCGCAGGATTTCTATCTTCACTCTTGCCTACACACATGTGAGAACCATAAAGTGCGTCTTTTGAGTATCAAATTCATAAAATCTTGTTGGTGAGGCAGAAATATTCGGTCGCTCTCGAACCTGGATTCTTCATATGGTGGTTTTCTCCTAACTCAAGGGTTAAGCATGAGAATAATGTTCTTTATACTTCTAACTTCTTATTGTTAGTGTGCAGAAACTTTAGGTCTTCGTAGCTCTTTGGATGCATGTGCTCTGGAATGTTTTGAAGTTAGAAATTAGGTTTTATGGGTATACCTCTTGTAAACCCTCACGAGACTATAACTCCTCCACTAGGGACACCTAGGGGTTTAAAGGCTTGTTACACATGCTAAGTGTAACCGTATCCTCAACTAAATGGAGTTTTTGTAGTTTAGGTTAGTTTAGACTTGTAGTTTGCTCGAGGACTAGCAAAAGGAAAGTGTGGGGGAATTTGATAGGTGCATTATTTGCATTATTTGGATACTCTAATTCATTGATTTCTTGTTAGTTTTCAAATCATTATGCTTTGATTTTATTTGTTTATGAGTTTCTTAGTATTTTTGAAGTGTATTCAACCAAAAAAGAAGAAAGGAGTTCATTACGACACGAAGTGAACAAGGAAGTTAAGTTCTACCAATGGAGAAGGGCCAAAGACAAAATTCAACTCATTCAAATCGAGGAGTTCTTAATACCATTTTGAATAGAACTAGAAGATGAAGCCAAAGCAAAAAGAATGAGGTCATTCGAAGTTCATATGAGGAAGTTATGAGCAAAACAGCCGAAAGAAAATATTGAAACACTCAGCATCATAATCGGGAGATAACAAGGGAAAGTTATCTACCGATTATAGGCAGTTTCGGGTACAGAAAAACTTCGTTTCTGAGCTCCAAAATCGGTAGTTAACACGGAAATCGAGTCTACCGATTATGACTCAGCGGGAGCCACTTCTAAGACACGTTGTTGACTTCCAAATCAAGGTATCATGGTCCCATTAGGACTCTAACACCTAGATATGATGAAGACAATATAAAAAGACTTCCATAACCCTAAGAAGAGATCTTTTTCATACTTTTTGACACTTAAAAACACAAGGAGAACAAGAAGCTAGGGCTTGGAGTTGCAATTGAACATCACGATTTCTAGGGTTTGTTTTACTTGCTTTCCATGGATTTTGAGAAATCCATGATGAAGTAAACCTTTCTTATTGGTTTGAGATGTAGTCCTATGTTGGAAAATATGTTTATCAAATTGAAGTATTCATTGTCATATGTTCATAATCTCTTCAATATCGCTTATGTTCTACCGTTTATAACACCTTGTATGATGGATTGCTTGTTTGTTTAAGTCATGAATTAGATGAGCATGCATTGACATATATAGCTAAACTAGGGTTTGAGATCCGGAATCGTCGAAAGATCCTTGTTTCAAGTAGCATAACGTTGTTAATGACGAGATGTTACCATGCAATTATGTATAGAAGCGTGACCTAGGTTAAATATGTGTGGCTCTTGCGCTAAATACCATTGCTTTCATTGGGTTAAACTTGAGTGGCTCTTGCGCCAAGTTATTCGTTGAAAAGGATTCAAAGAGTGGCTCTTGCGCTTTTGATGATAATAGGAGTTTTGTCGGAGTAAGTCTGCGATATGATGCTTTATGGTTATTGATATTGAGAGTACATGAATGTTGAGTATGATTTAGTTGATAACATGTTGGAAGATGGAAGGTGAACTCTCTAACCATTGTTCTTTATCTTTGATATTCGTTTTAATCTATTTGTTTTAGTATAACTTAGTTATAATCACAACTGAAACCCCCCTGTTTACATAAGTAATCGAAAGTAATTAACAATCACCTGCCTCTCTGTGGGAACGAACTTATTCTTATTACTATACTCTAATCTATATTAGTGAAGTAAGAACTTGAATTAATTTTGCTTGGCTAACAACCAACCAAGGTAGTACAAGAACAAGGGTTGGGTAACATTACTTATCCAAGAATCAACAAAAGCGTGTATGCTAGAGCCATTCCAAACTTCCCAAAGGGAATTGTTTTTAATGACTCAAGAACATGACAAATGCTAGTCTAAACCCAAGAACAATTCTTAATTTTCTTATGGTGAAGAGGGTGACAATTATTAAAGTATTTACTTTAGAATATTTACCCAAAGGGAAATATTAGAGTAATGGATAAGGTTTCATGCAGTTTTAGCAAGCAATGAACTTTTTTAAGTTTTTAAATCCCATACCTCCATGCATTTTATAAGAACAAATTTTGTCCAAATCTTTTGGGTAAATCCCACCGGATGATTTATTCCCCCACCAAAAGTCTCTTTGAAACTTATTCATATGGATGATAATATCAGGTAGGAGGAAAAATTTCATATGGTAATTAGTAGAAGGGATGGGAACATGTTTGACCATTACAGTTTTACCATCTCGAGAAAGTTGTCTGCCCTTCCACTTGGCAACTCTATTGTAAAAATGATCTACTAAATGAAAAAATGAGTCATTTTTGTATCTCTTCAGGAAAAGAGGAGTACCTAGATATTTATCATCTAGGTACACTTTCTTGACCTTCAGATCCCTAATAAGAGACACACAATGATCTAGCTTGAAATTTTTACTGAAAAAACATACATACTTCTTGAAATTTATCACCTGGCCAAAGATAAGACTAAAATCCTTAATGAGAGTCAATAATTGATTTGGTGGTTATTTTTTATTTTTTAAATTACATTAGGTAATTATTTATTGATCCAACTTTCGTCCGTATATAATTATACTACTAGTTTGATTATTTATGGGACTAAAAATTATAAATATCATTACTTACTACGTTATTATATATATTTAAATATTTTATTAAATAGCATTTCAACAAATTATTTTCAATACTTCTTATTTTCTAGAATACCAAGTGTAAGGAAGAATATGAACACAATATATAATCGGGAATAATTTTGAAACTTTATTTGCATTTGGGTTCACAAATCTACCATTTTGAATTTGCGAACCTATAATGATTTTGAGCTATATTTTCTCTTTTATGAGTTCATGAGCTCATCACTTAAGTTGACGAACCTAAAAGCTTAACGGGCCAACCCAATATCCTATTAGCTTTGGGCTCATTCATTCTTCTTTGTTTTCCAAGACAGACCTTTCCCATGTTTTGGTTGCCATTCTTGATGATAATTGATAGACACAATTTCATGTCTTAATTGGTCTCACATTTATATTGTTATTACTCAATTTTTGTACTAATAATGTTCTTTTGTAGGTATTTTTGTGAATTAGAAAGCATGAAAAAATTGGCTTAAAAGTGATAAAAACACCCCATCAAAAGTATTCAAGGCACCCTCATAGTTGATAAAGGCACCCGCTTAATTTATAAAGGCACCCACTCTCTTTCAAATATAAAATTTGGTGGGAATTTTATTTCTCAAAATGAAGAATTATAACGAGTTTTTGGAGAAGATTTTCAAGGGTTAAGGTAGAATATATTCTTGTCGTATTAAAGAGAAGAGTTGTACATGATTGGTAACTCGAAATATGAAAGCATACTCTCACTCGAGATTTTCTCTCCCTGTTTTATTCCATTCCGAGATTTGGTTTTATTATGTCTCTATCTTATGCAAGGTTATTTAACATAAGCATGGAGATAAAATTATTGATACTTTGTCTTAAAAATAGAATTTCAGATCAAGAAAGAAACAAATTAGAAGTGAGAGTTGGTCGGAAGGAAAGAAAAAAATATATTATTCATTCTGAGATTTGCTCATTAAGAAAGAAGATTATGGGAGATTTGAAGAGTTGTTGGTCGTGGTAGTATAAATAGAGAGATAAGCTTTTAGTTGTGAGCCATTCTTTATTCAGTGCAACTCAAAGCAGTCGTTAAATCGGCTAGAACTTCAAGAAAAATTAAGCTTCTTTTCATTAATAAAATCCATGATTTCACAATTTTATTTTGTTCTTTTTTGCTATGAGTAGCTAAATAATTTCTCTAGGTTGTAGGAGGAAGCTATCTTTTGATGTGTAATAATTAATATTTTTATTTCTTCGACATATTTTACTCTTTTGACTAATAATTTTCTCTTGTTATAAAGCTTCATTTTAATTGACCTGAATAGTTTTCAACTATTGATATTTAATAAGTGAAGGAAAATTAGATTTTTGGCATAACAACAAAAGTTGTAATATTTGATTTTAAAACGATAACTCTTCCAAAATATGAGATTTGATTTAATAAGGTTTTGAGTAATTTGAGAGTAATAGTTGAAGTAGTGATTAATTAGTTTTACAAACATCAAAAGTAGTGGAATCCGAAACCCTATATTTTTCTCATTTTTGATAATCAATAATTCTATTTAGTTATTTTTTTTCAATGTAATTCATAAAAATTCATTCACCATAATTTATTTTAGCACATAATTAGGTTATTAATTAGAAATATTATAATCAATCTCCGTGGACAAACCCCTGCTTGCCGCTTCTACTTTGTAGTTATCATGCGATTGCGGCTATAGGTTAAAAATCCTATCAATTGATACCACCTTATTTCTATTTGCTAGAACTTATTTTTGTACTAATATCATTAATTTTTATGTTTTGCAGATTTTATTAAATAAAAGCTCGACGGACTAAAATATGAAAATTTGCCCGTAAAATGGAGAAAATGACAACAAATGCATTGAAGTGCTCCTTCCTATTGTAGCATGCATGTGTGGATACCTTTCATTGGTAATCTATGAAAATGCGGCATAGTACGTTGCATCGTGAAGCATCGGATCCTAGCCAACAAAATCATTTGCAAAATATTAATTAAAATAAAAGAAGATTTGGAGATATTTTGTTAAATGAATAAAATAAACAAAAGAGGGAATAAAATAAACAAAAGAAGGAAAAACATAAAAGTGTTAGCTAAGAAATCCATATACTTGCCATGTGAGGAATATTTTCTTACATATATGCATAAATGTAATATATTATATTAATGATATGAAGATATTGAGAAATTAATGATGTGGTATTGAAGAATATATAAATAGAGGTGGAAGCAGATGAAGAGGGGAGTTCATTTTTTCGAGTTCACAAGAGAAGTAGTTTAGTATAAGATTTTAGTTTTCTTTCTTTTTATTTTCATTTCTTTGTAATAGAGTAATCTATCCATGTATTTGAGTTTGATTCGAGCAATGTGAATGTTGATAATATGTATCCAGTTTTGGACGTTCAATGATTATTTGAGTAGAGTTTTGCATTCTTATATATGAATTTTAGTACGATGGGGTGCAAACTCTTGTACGACAATTGGACTCAAACAAGATAATTCCTTCCATAGCCAAATAATTTAGCATGCCAACTAACTAGCTTGTTCAGTGTCTATCCTCAATCGTTCACGAGTAGCTAAAATTTGGAGTAAAGGTTTTGTGGGTATACCTCTTGTAAACCCTCCCGAGACAAAACTCTTCCACTAGGGCCACCTAGGGGTTTAAAGGATTGTTACACATGCTAAGTGTAGTCGCGATTCCTGCGAAAGTGAGTTAAAATTTTTATTTCATTTTTAGGTTAGTTTTTCATTTTAGTTTATCTCGAGGACTAGCAAAATATAAATTTTGGGGTATTTGATAAGCGCATAATTTATACATTTTTACCACATTATTTCTATTTTCTGGAACTTTTTTTTGTACTCATTAATTTTTATGTTTTGCAGATTTTATTAAATAAAAGCTCGACGGACTAAAATATGGAAATTTGCCATTAAAATGGAGAAACTGACAACAAATACGTTGAAATGCTCCTTCATATTGTAACATGCATGTGTGGCTACCTTTCGTTGGTAATCTATGAAAATACGGCATAGTACGTTGCACCGTGATGCATCGGATCCTAGCCAACGAAATCATTTGCAAGATAGTAGTTAAAATAAAAGGAGATTTGGAGATATTTTTTTAAATGAAGAAAGTAAACAATAGAGGGAAGAAAATATACAAAAGAGGAAAGTACATAAAAGTGTTAGCTAAGAAATCCATAGATATTTTCTTATATATATGCATAAATGTAATAGACTACATTAATGATATGAAGATATTGCGAAATTAATGATGTGGTATTGAAGAAAATATAAATAGAGGTGGAAGCAGATGAATAAGGGAGTTCATTTTTTATAGTTTACAAGAGCAGTAGTTTAGTTTAAGATTCTTATTTTTATTTATTTTTATTTTTTTCCTTTGTAATGGAGTAATCTCTACACTGGGGTTGAACATGAAGAAAATTATTTTCTATAAGAAATTCTGGTAATCTCTAATAAATTATTCTTTTGGATTTAAATGTTTTATTAATTTCTCTTCAATAACAGCTTCATACTTTAATCGCTTTGAATAGTCTCCGGCTATTGATCTTTTATAAGCAAAGGAGATTATATTGTTTTGGTACAACAAAAGTTGTAATTATTATTTTAACTGTAATATATTCCGAGACATGAGATTGGTTTCGATATTGTCTTGAGTGATAATATGAATAATTTGTAGAGATGAATGAGTATTTTATATAATTAAATTGGTGGAATCCGAAAACTCTAGTTTCCTTTATTTGGTTATTTTTTTATCTTATTAGTTTAATATTTTATAAATTCATTTATTTATTTTATGTTTTATCATAATTTAATTATAAATTCAAAATAGCAATTAATTAGTCTCCGTAGACGACCCGTACTTGCATACTATCCAATTGATAGTCGTGCACTTGTGGTATCATATTAAAATCCTATCAATAAATGCAATAATTGATCTTCGTGATTATTTTTTTCTGTGAATTGCTTTTCATGATATGGTAATCTACCATCTTTTTGGTGGTTAATCTCGTGATATTCAAAAATATGATCTTAACAATTTTAATTCATTAAAACGACTTAAGTTGAAATTTTTGACCAATTTTTAGCTTAAACTCTTGTAATTTTTCTAAAACTCAAAAATTATTTACTTGTGAAGGTGTGCCTTTTGTTTTTGTCTTTTGAGAATGACATCAAATGGGGGAGAGTTTTTAGTTGAACTTGTGCTTAGTTGACATATCTTTGTGGGGAGTGTGGCTGTGGAATTTAGGAGAGAAAAATACCTTTAATTTCTCCATGGTGAAAGTAACCAAGTTTTCTTGGTGGAATCATCATTGTTGCTATGATTGATTTAGTCTTGATTGTTCTCTTATTGGTTTAATTCATATTGAACCCAATTCTCTCCGTCTTTGTCAAATTTGTGACAAAAAGGGGGAGAGATATTAGTAGTCTTTTACTAGCATATGGATTCTCTAGGAAATGTTTAAGGAGGAGTGAATTAAATTGTGCGATCATCGTTAAATCTAGCATAAACCAAATATGTAAATACTAAAGAGGAGTTCATATCATAATTTGAAAGTAGGATCACTTTATGTTTGAAAAAGTATTTTATGCTTAAAGTGAATTAAAGATATTATTCATTGAGATAGCAACGTTGCACGGAATTCGTATTATCCTTGTAAACTCTAAGGGAGAGTTTTGGTTATCTATTGCATCCGAATATTTCGATTGGAGGTACTCAATGAACACATGCAAAACTGTAAAAGAGCATTGAAGATTCAAAGTAACTAAGAAAGTATTATGAAAATCGTGTTGAAAGTCATATTTGTAAAAGTCCATATGTATTTTAAAGTTTTGTCACTAAAATTGACAAAGTGGGGGATTGTTAGAACGAAAGCACGGTTGAACCTACATACCTTGGAATGTCAAGTATGTTATCATATTTTAGTTGACAAAAATATTTCTTGATTTAGCTAACTAAAGTAAGCTTCGGTCTAGAATAAATTAAGTAGTTGATAGATACATTTTTGTGTCTCATTTGTTCCCAATTTTATATTGTTAGAACTCAATTGTGTATTTAAATTGTGTATTTATTGTGTTTGTAGGTATTTTTGAAGAATAAACTATTGTGAAAAAGTAGGCTTAAAAAGTGTCAAAGGCACCCATCAAATTTGGTAAAGGCACCCAAAGAGTTTTGTTAAAGGCAACCATACCTTGGATAAGGGCGCCACCTTTTTTATGAATTCAAAAATAATTTTTGGCGGGAATATTTTCTTTTCAATATGCGTACGAGATTTTGAAGATTTGGAGAACACGTGAAAGAGTTAAAGGCAATATTTACTCTTGCCTATTTAGTAGGAATATCTGTACAAGATTTGAATCAAAAGAAATCTAGCGTAATCAATTTTTGGTCGTATATATAAAAAGAAGAAATATTATTCGTTTGCAAACAAATATCTCAATTAGATTTGGAAAGAATATCACTCTCGAGTTCTAGGTATGGAAATAGAATCAAAGAATAGTCGTGAGTTAATAAGAAAATTCTGCCGAGAAGGAAAAAAAAAATAATCGAGATTTGGTTCGATTGAAAAAAAAATAATTCACCAAGATATTTCATTGATGAAGAATATCTGTAAGAAAATTTTAGAAGAGAATCGATTGCTTGGTGTTGTATTATAAATAGAAGAGTCCAAGGAAGAGGGCAGGCTGGCTCTGCCAGAAATCAAAAAAATAAAAAAACCAAAAAAAGTTTTTGTTGCTGCTCGAGGAGAGGAAGAAGAATAAGAAACCGTTGCCAAAGAGGAAAACTGTCTCTGAAAACCGTGGTCTATTCACGGCTGCATCGACAGTTCTGGTTAATTAGTCTGCAACAGTTCTGAGGTTTAAAACGCACAAAGCATATCGTTTATTCATTAAATAAAATTTAAGCTTTCAACGACACAGCGAGGCCGTTCTTTATTGTAATTCTTTAATAAATGAATAAAATGATTTTTTTTATTCTTTTTTTCCATGAGTAGCTAGATTTCTTCCCTAGGATTAGAGAGGAAGTCCAATTATGTTTGCATGTTGTGACTATTTTTTTTATAATTATTCTCTTGGTCCTATTTCTTAATTAATCATGAAAATAATTTCTTTATATGTCACATGGTGCTTAATTACTCGTTTTAAATATTCTTTTTAGAGAATAACATTTATTAGTGAAGATGATTATTAATCCTTTGAGAAAAATAAATAAATTGAAAAATATATCTTCCAAGACGTAAATATTTTGTCTGAAATCTTCTTGTGTAATATTTTGAGAAAATTATAAAAAATAGTTACAATCTTCTAGTTTGCATAATTGTGATGAAATCTCGACACCCTAGGTTTTCTTTCATTTGCATATCATATTTAGTATTTTAAGCATTTTTAATTTTAGAATAAAATCACCAAATCAATTTTGTCATTAGCACTTGAATATTTAAAACTAGAAATTACAATTTGAAATCTCTATGGACGACCCGTGCTTGCATACAGTCTCATCGACAGCCGTACTCTTGCGGTCTATGATAAAAATATCCCATCAGTAGTAGAGTTTTAGTATCGTCGGAGTTACTCTTGAAGATTGAAGATTGAAGATAACAGGAAGACATCTTTGAAAAACTTCATCAAGGTCAACTAAAAATTGGGGACTTTTTTTTTTTTATCTTTCTATCTATCAAAGCAAAGTACTCACTATGTGGATCAAAACCTATGACGCTAAATATACATTTGTGCATACACCTAAGAAGAATTTATCCTACGAATTTAGTGAGAATGACCATTGTTGATACCTGAAAAATGACTACCTATTGATAATGGGAGTCATTTTTACTAAATAGGCTTCGACCCATGGCCATATGGGAACTTGGGGACTAAGCCCAAGCTCTTGGAAAAATACCTATGGAAATGTAGGGATAATGAGGGAATAAACGGGAAGATAATGGTAGGATTGAGGCAGTGGCACTTTGGTAATACCGAGGGGTTTGAGGTGACATGTGTCATAGGGAGGTAAAGAAGGAAAGTCTATAAAAGGAAAATGGATAGTACTAAGAAAGGGATATTATCTCCCTCTCACTCAACTACGAAAAATGTAGTCCTTGTTGTGACTAGGATTGGTCTCCTCTGTACGATTTTACCCTAAAACATTTGGAGACCACAGTGGGAGATTCGTCTCTAGTTCATCAAGATGTATTCGGAAAACATCGCTCCAACGATACCTACCAACCAGCCGGATAACAATGATGTCATAATAGAGGAAGGAGATGGAAGCGACGGAGAACCAATGAGGCTATCCGTCGTCAACATTCTGATTGTACAAGCACCTCCCGCGGATAAATCTGGAGTGACAATCGATAAGAACAAGCAGCAAAAAAGAGGAGATGCGTCCTAAAAGAAGCAAACCCTCCAAGACATGCAGACGGAGACGGAAGGACACGCGCTACGTCAACAAGAAATTCAAAATCTCACTAGAAAAACGAAAGAAAAAAGTATGGTAGACAAGAAGATGGCTAAGAAGGAAGCCGAGAGGAAGGATCTTCACGTGGAGTCTCGCAGGAGGCAATTGCCAAGTACTTGGAAGAAAACTACCGAGTAGTAAAGCATTTTAATTACGATTCCATGAACACGCCCTATTCGTCAGAGGTAGCCGAATACCAATACCCAGATAAATACACGTCTCAGAAATTCAAGACCTACGATGGAAGAGGAAATGCCCGCGAGCATCTCAGCCGATTCTTGTCAACAATGAACGCGTATTAGACCGATGGTAAATTATGCCTAAGAGAGTTCCCGAAATCTCTGTCAGAGACGTCCTTCACCTGGTACGACAACCTAAAACCCGGAAGCATAGAATCATGGTCGGCAATGAGCATGCTATTCTTAATGAAGTTCTATTCAGCTAAGAAAATGGTTACTATGATCAATCTAAGCAGATGTAACCAAAGAGTTGGAGAAGAAATCGGAAAATTTATCACACGATTTCGGAACCTTTCTCTTGAATGTCATGAAGACAACAAGGAAGAAACCTTGGTGGAAATCTATGTACAAGGAATGACATTCGTATTCAAATGGAACCTAGATAACTGCAAGTTCCAAATGTTTGTGGAACTAGAAGAGGCGGCTGCCAGAATAACAAATTGCGCAAATATTTTGAATCTAGGTAGCATGGACCATGCTTGGCAACACTCAGTCAACATAGCGTCATCACCGACATTCAATAATCAAACAATGACTAACCAAGATACAAGGAGGCCTCCTGCATTTCACCCCTACAATGCAGGACAAGGAAGTAAATGACCCAAGACGGATTTGAATCGGTTACCATCCATCTTCTGCAACCAGGAACAAATTATCGGCTTGCTCGAGAAATGGGTAGCAAACCGTGAAGTGACGCTATCACCTCTAGTGGTAGACATCAAAAAAATTGACAAGAATAAGGTCAGGTAACACTATTATCATCGGCAAGTGGATCACCCAATACAAGAGTTTTTCTCTCTCTGGGGAATTTTTAATCGGAAGAGGAACGAGGGAGAATTGAGATAGGAAGTCAGGCGATCCAGAAAAATCCTCTTCCCCAGCACCAGGTTATGATGATATCACACGACCCAACAAAAGATGTTTGGAGACCCTGGAAGTCGGCAAACGAGGAGGTGTGTGAAGCAGGAGAAGAAGCCGCGATTTTTAACAACACTGAAAGTGAACTAGCAAGTTCGCAAAAACAATTCTGGCTCAATAATTCTTCGACTTGCTAGGCTTCTATGAAAACCAGACTCGGGAAGCAGCAAAAGCCATCGCAATAATAGCGGCCGGAAAACCTTGCAACCCGATGCCAAAAGGGGCAATCACCTCTACTGATGAAGACATCTGCTACCCAGGAGAATACCTACGACCGTTTTAACTTACAATGACTATCAATAGGCAGCAGTTGAAAAGGGCGTTCATTGACAGAGGCGCGTCTTTAAACTTAATCTCTCTCCATACACTGTAGATTCTAGGTGTACAACGATCGTCTATTCGGATGCAGGCAGCTACGGTGAAAGGGTTTGGAGGAGACGCTCAAACCGCATAGGCTTTGTTAGCTTAGTGCTGAGAATCGGGTCGATAGGAGATCTCACACCGTTTTATTTGCTGGAAGATAACACGACCTTTTATGTTCTACTCGGACGCGGGTGGTTTCTCAACCGCAAAGTCTTAGCCTCGACTTATCATCAATATGTAAAAACGAACATAGGAAGAAAACAATACCTGATCGCAGCGACCAATAACCCCTTCTGGTCAGAAGAAACATACATGGCAGATGTTGTGTTCTATGACACGTCGAAAGAACTGGAAGAGGCACCAGCAGTCATACTTACCACGCTTCCCAAATGGGAAGATGAATCGTCGATATCTAGCCCTTCACGTATGACGGTTTGCTCTCCTCCGAAAAACAGAAGATACAAGGAAACTCCTAGTTCCGGCGTTTCTTAAAACCAGAAGGGGGGCACGTATACCGCTTATAGCAATTAACTGATGGGATTCCTGAGTCCGAGCATGAATGCGCCCCGACCTCCATCGACCAAGAAATAATAGAGTCAACCTCAGGAACAGCCGAAGAGACTGAATCGATGTTAGACTAAGCTGAAAAAAATATGAGGAAACTAGTGGGATGGAAGAAGTGAGCATCAGAATAGAAGAAGATCGACGCTTCATAAAAATAAGCAAGAGTTTGAACGATCTAGAGAAGAGCACGCTAGTCGAACTCCTGATTGAATACAAAGACGTATTTGCATTCAAGTATGATGAGATGCCAGGATTATATTACAATCTTGTTGCCCACAATCTGGACGTCCCACCTGAATTTCGGCCGATCAAGCAAAGAAGCCGTGACTTCCCACAAGAAACTGCCATAGCTAGAGTTGTCAATTAATAACCCAGCCCGCGGGTTGACCCTAACCCAACTTGTTTTAACCCAAACCGGGTTGGCTTGTTAGCTAAACGGACCGGGTTAGGGTTGACATTGCTGATCCTATCTGGAAACACGCCGGGATATGGTCAACTCGTATAAATTTTTGTATTTCTATGAAATTGTAATTTTTAGGATTCTTTGACGATATTTTTGGAGTTTTGAAAAATCAATTAATATTAAAGATTTGATCTTTGTAACTCTCTACTAGACTACTACCCATTTATTATAATGGATTTTCATGCTAAAGTACTCATACGAATGTTTAATTTTTAGATCTAGAAAGTAATTCATATACAATTAATCACAATTGCAGATAACATTTTTCAAAGTGTTGAACAATCAATCAACATATAATCACCCATCAAATTAACAGATTCATAAAATTTTAATTGTTCAGAATCAAAACTTTGAAATATGTTAATATCAAATTAACAAATTCATAACTCATAGTAATATATCTTACCCCAAATAATTAATCATTATCACAATTGTAAAAAGATAAAAATATAGAGAAACATATAGTTGAGAGAGAAAGATGGATCTAGATCTTTTAAAGAAAAAGAATTGATCAAGATGGAGATCGCCTATATTTAAAGAGAGAAAAATAGGAAGCTTTCTCATAAGTCGTAACACAGTAATAATGGTCAAAATAAAAAAAAATATATAAAGAAGAGATATGAAATAGTTGCGGCAGTGAGAGTAAAGAAGATCTTATAACAAGCTTTTAGGTTTTTATTTTAAGTTTAGTCAGATTCATATAAAATTAGGTTAAGCAACAAAAGTTCCACTAGTACCGTGGTTACATTGCTAGTTGGATGAACAATAAATCTCAGGTTCAAGTCCCCAATCTCAGGTTCGAGTCCCCCAACGACGTAAATTTTTGCGGTTTAAAGAAATAAAATTTCATTTCTAATTATTACTACTAGGGATGACCCGCCTAGGGTTGAGGATTAAGGCTTGTTCTTAAATAGTACTAGGGCTAGGGTTAATCATAACCCGACCACGGGTTGGCAAGCTAGGGTCGGTTGACCGTAACCCGGCCCGTTTGACAGCTCTAGCCCTGGCAACAAAGGAAGAGGTAGAACGACTTCTGGAAGCTAAGTTCATAAAATCCACACAACACTCCACATGGATGGATAATGTTGTGCCGGTTGTGAAGAAGAATGAAAAAATCAGATGAAGTATAGACTATCAAGATCACAACCGAACGTCTGAAAGATGATTTCCCACTACCACGCATAGACGCCTTGGTGGACGCCACAGACGGTCACATGATGTTTTTTTTCATGGACGACTTCAGTTGATATAATCAAATAAAAATGGCAGCTGACAACGCGTTTAAAACAGTGTTTCAAAGGCCATATGGTACTTTCTACTATGTTGTCATGTCTTTTGGATTAAAGAATGCCGGAGACACTTACCACAAGGCAATGATGTTATTTTTTCACGATATCCTGCATCAAATCTTCGAGGTGTATGTGGACGACATCGTAGTCAAGTAAAAAGTGAGAGAAGACCATGTCTCACACCTGAAATTAGCGTTTGAGCGATGTCATAGATTCAAGTTGAAGATGAACCCGCTGAAGTGCACTTTTAGGGTGACTTCAGGAGAGTTTCTGGGCTTCATAGTGATGAACGAAGGGATACAGGTCGACCTGGAAAAAGTAAAATCCATAACCATAATGACGCCTCCCAAGGATGTAAAATAATTGCAGACCTTCATCGGAAGAATATCATATGTGAGACGTTTCATCCGGGGCCTTGCCCAACTCCTGACCGCGTTTCTTCCAATATCAAGGAAAAACACAGCGGGACGCCTTCCACAAACTTCAATAATGTTTGGTTATCCCTCAAATGATCCGACCGCCCGTCAAAGGAGAGCCCCTCTATCTTTACACCACTTTTACGAACCTGGCCATTGGTGAAGTTTTAGCACAAGATAGAGGGAATGACAACTTATCACCCATCTATTATGTTAGCCAGGTCTTAAAAGACGTCGATTTACATTACCCATCTACTATCATCGTTGCAGTATCTAATCCTATTGCATACCTCGCGGCGAAAACTTTCCTTATGGGAAAAACTGCGAGATGGCTCCTACAACTGTCCGAGTTCGAACTATGATATCAAAAGCCTCGGGTATCCACGGCCAAGCGATCGTCGATCTTTTAGCATCCTTCCCAGGAGATGAAGACATACCTACCCATGACGATGTGTTAAGGGAAGTAGCATAAGAAGAAGGATAAAATCCATGATCCATGTCCTTTGACGGATCCTCGTATGAGAAGTTTGGGGGAGCCGGTATCGGCATGACAGAATAAGCCATAACATATGTCAAAAAAAATGAGGGGTGGAGGAAGAAACAATAAAACAAGATAACATCATTCATAAAACACGAATAAACAGAAAACATGACACATGTTCCCCTTATATAAAAAATTCAGTATGACACGTTGTCAAAAGACCCGATATTTCTCTATAACAGGCCATTACATATACAAAAGAGAGGCATGATAAAAAAAAATCCTACTGTCACTAAAATGACTAAGTCTACCTTACACCATCAGGGAAAGATTTGAAATGCCACTTGAAACGAGTTAAGAGCAACTTCCACCACCTGCACTACCCTATACACGTCCAGACATTGGAAATAGGTAACAACGCATCGTTCGTGGTAGTATTGATGTTGTTCAAAAAATAGAGGGGGAAGCAGCCGACCCTCGTGATGGGCCTCTTGCAAAAGATGATCAACATCCACAAAACGGGAGCGGGAAATACCATTCTTGATGTCAAAATATTCAAAAAACGACACTCAATGCACTAGACATCCGAGTAAGGCGAGCAATCTCTGACACCAAACGATCACGCACCATAAAAAAAAAAAGAGGAAAGTGCAAAGACAAGATTCGCACATAACTTCCCAAATATGGAAAGAACAATATGTAAATAAACATGGAAAAGAAGCCCAATAGAAAGCAATTGATATTACATTTAATAAGCATTAATAGCGTTGTAAAGACACCAACAAAACTCTAAAACTAATCATCTTGACTGGCAATTACTACATGACAAGCCTCTATCTCTTGGTCCCAGTCCCTCATCGTATAATTGGTTAGCCAAATAACGTCGGGTGACAACTTCATCATGCAGACGATGGACATCATGAAGGACCCGGTCGGAAGCATGAGCCTTCTGAGCAATATCAAATGTTTCATGTTTTTCTTTCCAAACTATATGCATGGCAGCACGACGAGTCATCAGCACCTCCAGTTCATCCTTCATCACTAGAAGCCGATGTAGTTCACCCCGCTTGTCGAGGAGCGTCACAAGGGATGGCACAACGGCCATGGTCAGAGTATACCCATGAAGTCATGACATTTCTTCTAAAAAAAGTGAGGGAGAAATTTGAAAGCAGAACTATACCAAGAGAAGAGGAAGGGAACGAGATAAAATTAACATCACCAAGGAGTACTTAAACAAAAGTTGAATGGACGACACACATAACAAGTACTTATTTCCACGTGGCTGATCTAACCAACGCAAAAAGTAAATACACTCTAAAAAAAATAATTATTAATCATCTTGATTGGCCACCATCGCACGAAAAACACCAATCTCCCGATCAAAATCCTTCATCATCAACTCAATCTCCTGATACTACAAGTTGGCGGCACAACGCCTAGTATGTGCCTCAAGCAGCCGATTAACGTCACTCATAATACGGGCTTCATCATGAGCTTTTCGAACAAACTCAAATGTCCCGTATTGTTCCTCCCAAGAGGCATCCATAGCGGCTCGATGAGCTAACCTATGAGTCATCAACATCTCAACTTCATCTTTCACAACCAAAAGACGGTCGAGTTCATTGCGCGTGTCTGAAGTCACAACGGTAGAGGCTATCGATGCCCTATTTACAGTTTACCCATGTAACTCGCGAGTCATTCTTCTAAAAAAAAGGAGAGAAATAGACAAGCGAGAATATCCCAGCAAAATAAATGGATAAATGAGAGACAGATAGAAACATAAAGAACATTTAAATAAAGATATACAACAGACATAAATAAGAAACGTGTCTGAAAGTAGTTATCCCAGCATTTAATAATTACAAACGTAACTGAAGGAAGCTAAAAGTGACAAAAAAAAAAAAATTACTAAAGCCTGATGACACGAAGAACTCGGAGCAGCTTGTCGGTAGGATAGATATCTTGATTAAGCCTCCAATGCGTCTCATTAGCTTCCATAAGAGCGCGCTCGGCAATGTTCAATTATCATACACCAAGTTATCCACACAATATGCATCCTTAAGAGCAGCGGCAACGAGCTCACGAATCGGGAATATATGGTAGATAATGTTAGCATGATACCACTGGTCGTGCACTTCTTTACGAGCTACGTGTGCCTCTTCCCACTGCGTTTCTGCAGCGATACGATCTTCAAGCATACCTTCTAGTTTCTGTTCCAAATTACGAATAAGAGTGGCAGTTTCTGGATGAGCCATCGAAAATAAAAATGTTATGAAACAAGAGGGACACAAACCCTATTTATAAACACCATTAATGAATAAACACAACCATAATAAATTCTATAAATACATAATAGAATGACATCTACTGGATAAGCCATAAATGCTTGGTCATTTGTCATCCAAGAAAAATTATTTCAAGTCTTTTCACTTAAAAACTATAAATAAGAGTATAGTAATAAGACAAGTTCGATTCATATGGAGATATGGGTTGTTAAGAAACTCTTTGATTTCTTTTATAACTTGGGGGATTTTTTTGTTCAAGATAATTTAAATTAAAATAATAGTAGAAACCAATTTAAGATTGTAAACAATGTATGAGAATACTGGTTAAAGAATTCATCTTCCGTCATCAAACATGTTATCACTAAATAAAACTCAATATTCAACTTTTCTCAATATCAATAACCCTAAAACATCATATCGCAGGCCTACTCCGGCAAAACTCCTCTTATCATCAAACGTGCAGGAGTCACTCTTTGAATCCTTTTCACTAGATAACTTGGCACAAGAGCCACTTAAGTTTAACCCAATGAAAGCAATGGTATTTGTGAGTTGAGGTTATTCTAAGCAATCCGGTATAAGGGTCACTCGGATTTAACCTAGGTCACGCTTCTACACATAATCGCATGTCAATATCCCGTCGTTAGAAATTATGCTATGCTACTTATAACAAGGGTCTTTCGACAATTCCGGATTTCAAACCCTAGTTTAGCTATAAATATAAATTTATGACTATTTAATCCGTGACTTAAACAAGCAATAATTCAATCATACATGCCGTTATTAATAGTAGAACATAAACGATATAAAAGAAAATATGAATACTAAGAATGAATTCTTTAATTAATAATCATGTTGTAGACTTCGGACTACATTTTTAACCAATAAAACTAAATCAGATCATAATTGATTTCATAAAATTCATGGAAAATAATAAATAAGAATTTGAAAGCAAACCTTACGTTGTAGAAAAGTCTTCAGCTCCTTCTCCTCTCTTCTTAAGATTTGATATATATAGGGCTGCACATCGGGTCGGGTTGGTCGGGTTTGGCCCCACCCGCACCCGACCCGTCAGTTGGCGGGTGATTGAAGAATTCACCCGCACCCAACCCACCATAGAACGGGTCGGTTCGGGTTTGACCCGTCATTTCGGCGGGTCGGGTGCGGATCACCCGTCAGAAAAATCAATAAAATCTTATTTAGGCAAGTTATCAAAATTAGGTAGAAAGTTGAGACTCTCATACACTAGTTTTTCCCCTCTCTGAAAACCCTAACTAAATTTCTTCATGGTTTTTGTCCTTCTTCTTGGTTAATCTTCTCTCCCACCGGCCCTGGATATGTTGTAGGCCACATTAGTTGCTAGCTTGTGATGTGATCATGTTTCTCAAATTATATTTTCGTATTGATGGATTGATTTTGGTTCTCCGGATTGATGATTCTGCTGTTGGTGACTTCTCTGGATCTTGCTGGTGATGAGTTGGTCTCTACGACTGGGGAGTTGTTTCTTCATCTGCAATAATTAAATCTAGGTATTGCTTTATCAGGTTACACTATTCATCATCTCAGTATGATTTCATCCAAGATTAATTTGCAGAAACAAAAAGGTTATTTCTACTTATAAAAATTCAATACCCTTTATACAACTTTTCAATCTGCATCTATCTCCCATTAACCACCGGTTCTACAATCCCCAAATTGAAAATTTCAGCCCCCATTTTTCAGTTGAAAATTTCAGCCCCCATTTTTCAGTTGAAAATCTTCTGTCTATGTCAAAGCTTTTGCTGGAATTTTTACCGTGTTTGATGATGATACCCTCCCCACAAAATTTGCTTCAGAATCCCCCTATTTGATGAGGAAAACCCGTTGTGTGAGTGGATCTTCATCAACAACAAGACAAGGGTTTCATCTTCTTCTTTTCGTAGTTTCAGTGGAATAATGAAAGTAATCGTTGTGAATCACAACTTGTGATAGTGAACAAGAAGATGGTGGTGGTTGCTCATGGTGAATCTAGTGATGGAGATGGCGGTGAGTCGTGACTGTGAGTCTGTGAGAGAGTGGGGAAGAGGAGAGATGGTGTTGAGGTTAGTTTTCTATGGTTTAGGTTATTCAGCTCTATATAGGTAGCGATCGATGGCTAGGATATAACTCTAAATGAGCGGCTTAGATGAACGGGATATATTATAATTTAAAGGTTCATAATAGGTCGGGTTGAGCGGGTGGGTCGGGTGAGAGAAGGTGTCACCCGCACCCGACCCGTTTATCGGCGGGTCGGGTACGGGTCGGGTCAAAAGTGGCGGGTGCGGGTCGGTTGGCGGGTCTGGGTCGGGTTTGTGCAGCCCTAGATATATAGATCCCAAATAAAAATGAAATTGTTCCCTTTTATAGATATCCCAAAAATAAATATACCCGTGCTCGAATCACGGTCGAAGTAGGTTACCAAAACTCTCAAGTTAGTCAAAACCGTGAACAACTTAGCCCAATCGTGAAATAAGACGTCCAAGGTAAATAGGTAGCCAATGGGCCACGTCAATTTTTGTGAAGCCCAACCCATCCAAAGTAGGTTTATCAATTCAAATTGGCCTGTCAGTCATAGGAACTGACAAGCATAATCCATTATTTCTTCCTACGGCCAGGTAGAATTCAGCCGTAAGTTCTTCTGTATTTTTTTTTCTCTCTTTCAATTTTACTGCTAGGTGAACCTGGACGTAGGTTATCCTGTGTTTTTTTTTCTTTTCCCTCACAAGTCTACGGTC
Source organism: Papaver californicum (assembly GCA_023531435.1). Lineage (NCBI taxonomy): Eukaryota > Viridiplantae > Streptophyta > Magnoliopsida > Ranunculales > Papaveraceae > Papaver > Papaver californicum. The sequence goes on along the minus strand of JAJJMC010012356.1, from coordinate 253,576 downwards.
AGGTTGAAATCAGCCGTAAGTTTCCTCGTGTTTTCAACTTCTTTTCTTCTCTTCTTTGAAAGTTCCCATACTAAAACCAATTGCCTTATTTCGCTCGAAACTCTTTTATAAACTTGAGCTCCTCACTGCCAGCAACTGCCATTCACGTATTCCATTATTTACAGCAAACTCAAACCAAAAAGAACTCCACCATCGACCCGAGCTTGAGCATCACAACTCCACCACAGACTCTTACTCACCATTAAATCCATCACCTATCTTCATTCATCACATCCATCAATCACCGAGTAACCACAACTAATGGAAACAAACAACCCTCGCCATTGAGATGATCAGAACTGCCAGCAAAATCCCCTATCATAGAATTTGGCTTTAGTTCTCCTCGAGCTCACCACATCCAATACATCAATCGCAGCTTTGAACAACAGCTGCAACCAATCACCCCCGTAAAACTCACAGACTCGAGTTCTCCACTGCTCTGATTTCTTTTTCTCCCTTGAAATCAACGTTCAACAGCTACCATTAACAGCGGACCCAGACAACTACAATGGCAGCGTCTCTTCTCTTGAATCCAATCCTAATCACAGATTCAAACTCTATCCCATTCTCGAGTTCTCACTGCCTCTCTCAACCATCAACATCATTCACGTCGTCTCTGCCACCTTCACCAACGTCACTGTCATCACCTTTCTTCTCGTTGGCAGCAAAACCAACCACCATTATCACCGAGCAGTCATCATCAACTATTCCTTTATCGACTGCTACTAGGGCTCAATCCACATTCCCTGTCTTTCTATCCATCACTTCCATGATCGACCCAACAATTCCATTCAATTCATGAACATCAGCGTAACAAAACCTAGC
>JAJJMC010012356.1:217637-252702 GCA_023531435.1 Papaver californicum | reverse complement strand
AGAAAGCTTTAAGCAACAGGAGTATTCAAAGTCTAAGGCAACAGGAGAAGAGCTGTAACACTGGATATGCAACAGATATAGACGTTGCTTAGTCGTCTTCTTCGGTGATGGCTGATGAAGAACAGTGCCGGCGATGCACCAGCAGGTGACCGGCGGTGCCGGAACTCCACCGGAATTGCTCTGAATCGATCTCTCCCCTTTTTCTCCCCCTTTTCTTCGAATCTCTTGGTATTTATAGGCTTAACAAACCCTAGAGAGAGTTCTAAACCTAATAGAACTCTCTCAAATCACTCCAATCTTCAAATCAAACTCAAACAGGAACCGAGTCCTGATTCCGGCCAAAATTGGGTTTCCCGAGCTGATTTCACGGGATTTTTCACTGTCTTTTGATTTCTTCCAACTCTAATCGCAATGGGTCATCTTTAATTGCCGAAAACAACCCAAAAATCGCAACCAAATCCTTTTCCTGTTTGCAACAGGACTTCCCGATGAGTTAACCAGCGACTCGGCCGAGTTGACTCGCTGGATTGCTGGGTTGACTCGCCGATTCGACTCGCTGGGTTGACCCGATCCAGCTCAGCCCGATCCAAGGGTGCCCCAATCCAAAGTGTGGGTGCCTTGATCCATTTTCCCGGGTGCCTTTAACACTTTTTGAGCCAATTTTTCCACAAATCTTTATTCTTCTAATGTACCTACAAAAACATAAAAACTCGTAATAGACACAAAATCGAATACTAACTCACTAGAAATTAAGGTGCAATTTAGACACTAAAATGTGTCTATCGGCTAGCTAGAGACGCTACGTCCAGGGACGCATCGACTAGGGTGTGCTGGAGAGTCAAGGGACGTGCTGGAGCCAAGATGCATTAGGATAGGCTAGAGACGCATTGGCCACTATGGCAAGCTAGAGAAGTTAGAACGCATTGGATCATGGCTTGGCAGGGACGTGCTATCCATTAGGGGCACGCTAGGCTTTCTAGGGACGCGCTAACCACTAGGTACGCACTAGAGAAGCTTGGGCGCACTGGAGCATAGCTTGGAAGGGACGCATTGGCCTTGGAGGGACGGATTGGCCTTGGCTAGGGACGCGCTTGGCATCAGATACGCTAGGCTTGGCTAAGCCTTGGACGCGCTAGAGAGCTAACATGCACTGAAGCCAAGTGGCGCGTTATCTAGGCACTTGGCCGAGAGGAGTTGGCGCCTTTGGCGCTGGGGTTAAGGTTAACACTTTTAGTGCTAAGATTAAGGTGCTAAAGTGGTGACATGCTATCTAAGGCCTTATTAGGTCAAGATGTACTAGCTAAGACCATGTTAGATTAGTTGGCGCTTCTAAGGTTAGCGTCAGGGAAGTTAGCGCTTTTAGCGCTAATGTGGATGACTAGTGCCAATGTGGTGCTAACTAAATAGCTAGTGCTAACTTGGCGCTAATATGAGAAAAGGCTAGGGTTATCCTAACTCAGAAGTTTAATGCATCTTTTATGGTATTGCTTCTTGATTAGGGCGCGTCCAAGAGGAATAGCGTATTGTTTGTGGATTATATTTAAGCAAAGTGCTAAAGTAGCATATTTGAGCTCAGAAGAGCAATTGAGAAACATTCGTTGCGAATGAAGCGTTAAGCTAGAATTTATTTTGGGGTTTGAGCATTAGCTATTCCCACATTTTATGGATGTTACAATCCCAATATTTATAGCAGGTCGGATTCCGGCATTGAATAGATCGGCGGATAAGAATTGGAACATTAATGTGCATTCGAGGCAAGTTCAAGAAATTCATCTGTGGAATTTATGCGACTTGAGACTAGTTCGATATGGCATGAATATTATGAGTACTGAGAAGGATGCAAGGCCAGTTTAGAATGTTCGAAGAGAATTTGTACTCTTAATTCGCTTGCGGAATATAAGTAGAGACACAATATTCCACCTTTTGATAAAATTAAGCATATGCGCATAAATACGCACATATGTTCTTGTTACTTAGCAGAGGGCAATTTTACAATTTTATCCCTTGTTAAAAACTCACCATCTACAAAGTGTAAGAAAATCGTATTCAAAATATGTAAAATTTTCACTTATCGAATTCCCCCACACCTGCCTTTTGCTAGTCCTCGAGCAAACTACAAATCTAAACTAACCTAAATTAAAACTAAAATACAACAACTCCGTTTCGTTGAGGATACGGTTACACTTAGCATGTGTAACAAGCCTTTAAACCCCTAGGTGTCCCTAGTGGACGAGTTATAGTCTCGTGAGGGTTTACAAGAGGTTACCCACAAAACCTAAATTCTAACTTTCAAAAATTTCAGAGCACATGCATCCAAAATGCTATGAAGACATAAAGCTTCTGCACACTAACAATAAGAATTTAGAAGTATAAAGAGCGTTATTCTCATGCTTAACTCTTGAGTTAGGAGAAAACCACCATATGAAAGAATCCAACCTCAAGAGCGATCGAATAAGCACTCCGCCTCGACTTCCGTCTCACCAATACGGTTGTATGAAGTTGCACTCAAAAGACCCACTTTATGGTTCTCATGTGTGCAGGCAAGAATGAAGATAAAAATCCTGCACATGTTGATTGGTAGGAAGGAAAAGTAACCTTCCGAATCATATTTTGTTGTCCCATAGAAACGAGGGACGCAAGAACCTTTTTTTTAAATTTCTCTGTTGATCTCTAAGAAAGGAAATCAACCACTATGCAAGGATGAGAACGCTTACTTACATTCTCACCCAATTCACAATTAACACCACTCTCACATCAAATAGAAACGTCTTCACAGGGAACTGACAAGCATAATCCATTCTTTCTTTCTACGGCCAGGTTGAATTCAGACGTAAGTTCTTCTGAATTTTGTTCTCTCTCTTTCAATTATATGGCTAGTTGAACTTGGACGTAGGTTATCCTGAGTTTCTCCTATTTTTGAGTTTATCATGATAAGTGCATAATTTACATATTTTGAATACGATTTTCTTACACTTATTTGCTATTTTTTAATGTAAATTACCTTGTATTATTATTACTTTTCTATATTATGTCTTTTATAGGGAAGAATTACCAAATACCCAGTGGAACTCAGTCATATCAAGGATTTCTACCCACCATGATGAAGAGAACGAGAAAACGTAGCTAACTGCCTCACTAAGGGCTGCCTATTATTGGAATTCTTATAAAGACACCCACTATGTAGTTAAGGGTCACCTTCTTCTCCCTCCCTTATTAACGGAGAACTCAGGTCGATCTCTGGATAGGATTTGTTATGCTGATGTTCATGAATTGAATGGAATTGTTGGGTCGATTATGGCAGTGATGGATAGAGAGACAGGGAATGTGGATTGAGCCATACTAACAGTCGATAAAGGAATAGTTGATGATGACTGCTCGGTGATAATAGTGGTTGGTTTTGCTGCCAACGAGGAGAAAGGTGATGACAGTGACGCTGGTGAAGGTGGCAGAGACGACGTGAATGATGTTGATGGTTGAGAGAGGCAGTGAGAACTCGAGAATGGGATAGAGTTTGAATCTGTGATTAGGATTGGATTCAAGAGAAGAGACGCTGCCATTGTAGTTGGCTGGGTTCGCTGTTAATGGTAGTTGTTGAACGTTGATTCAAGTGAGAAAAAGAAATCAGATCAGAGGAGAACTCGAGTCTGTGAGTTTTACGGGGGTGATTGGTTGCAGCTGTTGTTCGAAGCTGCGATTGATGTATTTGATGTGGTGAGCTCGAGGAGAAGTAAAACCAAATTCTATGATAGGGGATTTGCTGGCAGTTCTGATCATCTCAATGGCGAGGGTTGTTTGTTTCCATTATTTGTGGTTACTCGGTGATTGATTGCAGTGATGAATGAAGATAGGTGATGGATTTAATGGTGAGTAAGAGTCTATGGTGGAGTTGTGATGCTCAAGATCGGGTCTATGGTGGAGTTCTTTTTGGTTGGAGTTTGCTGTAAATAATGGAATACGTGAATGGCAGTTGATGGCAGTGAGGATCTCAAGTTTATAAAAGAGTTTCGAGCGAAATAAGGAAAGTGGTTTTAGTATGGGAACTTCAAAAAAAGAGAAGAAAAAAAGTTGAAAACACATTACTGCTGATTTCAACCTGACCGTAGACTTGAAAGGGAAAAGAAAATAAAAAAACAGGATAACCTACGTCCAGGTTCACCTAGCCGTAGAATTGAAAGAGAAAAAAAAATATTGAAGAACTTACGACTGAACTCAACCTGGCCGTAGAAAGAAAGAATAGATTATGGTTGTCAGTTCCCTGTGATTGACATGCCAATTTGAATTTATAAACCTACTTGGGTTGGGCTTTTCAAAAATTGACGTGTCCCATTGGCTACCTTTTTACCTTAGACGACTTATTTCACAATTTTGGGATACGTTGTTCACGGTTTTGGCTAACTTTGAGATTTTTGGAGGCCTACTTCGACCGGGATTTGAGCACGGGCATATCTATTTTTTGGATATCTATATAAGGGATAATTTCATTTCTATTGGGGATCTATCATATCAAATCTTAAGAAGAGAGGAGAAGAAGCTTTGTAGTTGAAGACTTTTCCAATACGTAGGGTTTGCTTTCATATTTTTCTTTATTATTTTCCATGGATTTTAGAAATTCATTATGAGCTAATTTAATTTCATTGGTTAAAGATGTTGTCCGAATTCTAGAACATGATTATTAATTAAAGCATTTATTCTTAGTATTCATATTTTCTTTAATGTCGCCTATGTTCTACTATTAATAACGGCATGTATGATTGAATTATTGTTTGTTTAAGTCGCGAATTAAATAATCAAAAATTCATATCTATAGCTAAACTAGGGTTTGAGATCTGGAATTGTCGAAAAACCCTTTTTATAAGTAGCATAGCATAATTTCTAACGACGGGATGTTGCCATGCGATTATGTGTAGAAGCGTGACCTAGGTTAAATCCTAGTGGCTCTTGCGCCAGATTTCTTAGAATAACCTCAACTCACAAATACAATTGCTTTCATTGGGTTAAATTTAAGTGGTTCTTGCGCCAAGTTATCTAGTAAAAAGGATTTAAAGAGTAGCTCTTGCACCTTTGATGATAAAAGGAGTTTTATCGGAGTAGACCTGCGATAGGATCCTTTAGGGTTATTTATATTGAGAAAAGTTTCATATTGAGTTTGATTTAGTTGTTAACATGTTTGATGATGGAAGATGAATTCTCTAACCAGTATTCTCATTGTATTGTTTACCACTTTAATTGTTTTCTTGTTATTAATTTGATTCAAATTTATTTGTAACAACACAAAAATCCCCCCCAATTACTTTAGTAGTCGAAATAATTTGACAATTCATACCTCCCTGTGGATCGAACTTGTCTTACTACTATACTCCTATTTATAATTGTGAAGTGAAAAAACTTGAAATAATTTTGCTTGGATAACAACCGACCAATCAAACAAATCCAAGAATAACATAACATATTACAACACTTGAAACTACGAAAAATCAAACTCCTTCAAAGGAGGCCAAATCGTGCTTCTTCTTCTCGAGTTCCTCACGTGTTTGGCATACAACGGCATCAGCTTGACGAGCCTCCTCAATAGCTCTGGAAACATAAAGGAGAAGCTTTTTCAAAGCAGCCTTTTTCTATATATCCGATCTAGTCAAGCCTTCAAGACTCTGTTCCAATTTAGCGATCTCGACAGGAAGGTTCATGCACGGATCGTGTTTGTTCTTGATCGTATTCAATAGCTTGTCCAACCATGCTCCGGGGAAGCAGAGATCCATGGCAGTATGAATCGAAGATTCCCACTCCCTTAACACATCGGAAATTGGAGGAACATCACCAACGCGAGAAAGCCCCTCAGCGGCCTCGAGCAAGCCCTTGTTCCTAAAGACTAGAGTTTTCATATTCTTAATGATATCCATCTGCACCAGGTGGCCGCTCTGCTCGACTATCGTCTTGTAGGTAGAAGCCAGAGTAAAAGGAACCCAAAAGCCCTGGACTAGCCTATAAGCATCGGGATCCGCTCCTTCTTCGTCAGCTCTCACGACAGTAGGGAAACGAAACTTAAGTTTCTTCTGGTGCAGCTAACAGCGCAGCCGCTGCCACTTCCTTTGGCGTATCAAGAACAAAGTTATCCTCCACATGACATGCGCATTTGGAGTCACTTGTAATGATAGAAGCGTTCTATTTGAAGTTGAGGAATCACAAAAGTTGAGGATTGGAAGAAGATGATCGAGCGGGAGAAGGCTTGTGAGAATCCGAAGGAGGGAAGAAGAATCCGACGAGTCAGAACTACTAGCAGAACCTAAAATAAATAAATAATAATAAACACACACATATAAGGCAAAAAAATGGACATATAAATAGAATAAAAAAAAACTAAAAAGGACAAACATAAATAAAAAAAGGGACACGTGGAAAGAAAGGAAAAAACAATTACCAGAAGCAGAAGGATTTTTGTCAGAGGGCACATGGCCCTGAGATGTACCGATCTGAGAACGAGAAGAACCACCATGAATGCATGAGCTAAGTAAATTGGTAGGTTTTTCACAAGGTTTACCTCTAGAACGAGTAGTGGTGGCCACCGGGGGATTAAAAGAGATGATTTTTAAACGAGGAAAAACGGCCCCACCATCGCTCTTCAAATCAACGCCTAGCTGTGTATACGATCTAAAAAAGAAGAAGAGGACGGACTTGTGACAACTCGGGTTTTAGCATGTAAAGGAGACATGGAGAGATCAGCCGAAGCAGTCACATGAACACGCAGAACAGGTAAAATCCCCGCGTCACGTTTGTCCTTTTTATCCCTACGGTGAGGCGTCCATTCACTCACAGGAATGTTAAGATATTCTTCCACCATAAAATAACGCGGTTTGTATCCGACAGAACTGATAGGGAAATCACCCTGAGGATGCATAGTCAACATCCTTAAGGAGTAAACAAAAAAAAGATAAGAGATAAATTCCAAGCACAAAGTCACACTTGTCCAGAAGAAGGGTCGGGAGTCGACTGAGGAACTTGAATCTTAGCCGGCTTCTTTCTTGACGGATGCGAAAACATCAACCCCTTCTTGGATTTCTTTTTGCCGGCTCATCACCAACTGGAGGAGTCCAGCTGGTAGTTAAGGGAAGCATGGGGTGTCCTTTTGGACCAGACAAAATACCTTGTTCTTCCTCCACCAATGCATTCAATTTGATATGGCCTGAGGCGTGCATTGACTTGAGATCATTTGGGATAATTCATGCGGCTGATCTGGCAGTTGTAAAAGAAAGTTCAGATCTTTCCTACGAACTTCCAGATGAAACAAATACAAGTTGTGAGAAACAAAAAGAGCATGCGCCGGAGAGGGTTGAAGGAAAGAGAAGTGAATTGACCGATCGGACAGCCGCGTCCCTTCTCCAAACACAAAACGATCAAAGATATTTCTGATATTGATGCCTTTAGTAGAGAACGAGCATGAAAAAGGAGAAGGGAACCCTTGGTCAAATCCCAGTTTTTGGGCCACACGATCAGAGTTGTAGGACATCGCTATGAAGTTGCACAGATAAAAGCCTGGGAGATAACCAGGCAACACGACCATAACAGAATCAAAGTCGTCAACTATCAAAACTTGTAAAGAACTCAGAAGTACATCCTCAATCTCCGTAGTAAAATCATAGTGGAGAGAACCAGATCGAACATCATGTTAAGGAAAATGTTTGAATTCATTGGCCACATCCAGATATTTGACAATGGTGTTCTTAGTAAATCTCCTCTTCCCGTGCCAAAAGGCCATGCACGGGTAGTAGTAGGTAGTAGGAACCATTTCAACCGTACCATCTTCTCTCAGAACCCTCTCCTCACGACGAATGACTAAAGCATTAATCGGGGGAGAATAATTGGGTAAATATTCCCATGCCCAAGCTTAAAGAAAATTTGTTGCGTCAAAGGTGTCAACTTCATGAAAAGCATCCACCATGTGGATGTCCTCGCAGAGGAGATCTAGTTGACGATACAAACCACCCAGGAACATGGGCGCCAAAGGAAAAGAGATGCCTCGTAATATCAGTACAGCCATCGGCACAAGCTCATTTTTTATGGTATCATGAGGGTTATGTTCAAAAATATCATGACAAAGCCAATAGAGGAGAAAAACCGCTAGTTCAGCACGAGGAGAAGAGCCAACTTTTTGTCAGAAAGAGTCGGATCCCAATATCTCACCCACATAGGAAAAGAGGTACGCTTGTTTACCTTCACATCACGACCGGAAGGAGTTTTTCTTCGAGAAGCTTGGCCCGACAGCGAAACGGCGGTGCCCTTCATAGCGTCGTACATCATCTTCTCACCAACTGGACGAGTCGGGGTACCCTTGCTACTAGTTATAAAAACTTTCTCCTATATTATTGAAGATGGGGTTACCTTAGACTTCTCTTTGGCCGACTTCCCTGGATCAAAGACATTTCTTTCCTCAGGACGAGCACCCTTTACTTAGGACTCATCCTTCTTCTCTACCCTAGCCTCTCGATATTTTCCTTTACAACTGGTCAAATAGGCACATTGAGCCTTGTCCGATTTATCCATGACTTTGTAGATGGCCGCTTCGTGATATAGATGAGACCCGTGAATCGGCAATCCCATTAGGGAAACAACATCTTCCAACACCGGAGCCGCCTCACCCAAAGAGAAAAATAAAGTGTGGACCTGAGACATCCAACGCGAATAGAACCGGAGCATATCGCTTTTACATTTAACAACCACGCGATAAAGAGATGATTTTATTGCATCGTTTATCCCCAAGAAGAAAAGCATGGCCGAGTGATCTGGATTAGAATAAATATATGTGACCCATAACTCCCAGAAAGGGAAGCCTCCGCTAACAAACGCGAGTCTACGGTCAGAAGATGGTAATTCCCGTGTTGAATGGCCATACTTAGAATTTTTTTATAGGGATGAAACAGAGAGTTTTCTTCCTCGGGATGCATAAACCATTTTGGGTAGGAGAAGAAAGGCAGCACAATTGGATTAGTGAGGCGGGAGTCGAGAAGGTGTCCACAAGAGGAGTCCACTGACCGTCTTCAAAAGTCTCAGGTTTCATGGCTTGTATTAAATCTCGGCTACAAGGAATTTCATGTATAGAGTATGAGACCCCATTAGCAGGTGTAGGAAGGAGCCCATCGTCAAAATGACCGCTGGACTCAGCTTCCGCTTCAATTTCTATTTTTTCCGCTTCTTCCTCTTCCGCTGAGGAGCGTCTAGGGGAATCGTATGTGTAGATGGTGACTTTTTAACAAGGGCTAGAATTATAAAATTACCCTCTACTAAGTAACAAGAACATATGTATGCATATTATGCGCATATGCTTAATATAGAATATTGTACTTCTATTTATATTCCGCAAGTGAATAAGAATACAGATTCTATCTAAATATTCTAAATTGGCCTTGTAGCCTCTTGAATGTTGGTAATATTCATGCCATATCAAACTAGTCTCAAGTCGCATAAATTCCACGGATGAATTCCTTGAACTTGCATCGAATGTGCATTGATGTTCTAGCAACATCTATTAAACTCGGTGATAGCTAATGCTTAAACCCTGAAATACACTATAGCTTAACGCTTCATACGCAACAAATGCACCTCAAATTGGTCTTTTGAGCCTAAATATGCTACTTTAGCACTTTGCTTAAATATAAGCCACAAATAATACACCACTCTCTCTGATGCGCCACAATTGAGAAACAATGTCATAAAAGATGCATTAAACCTCTCAGTTAGGCTAACCCTAGACTTTTTATCATATTAACGCCAAGATATCACTATTTATTCGGCTTAGCATAGCATTGGCACTAGTTAGCCACAATAGCGCTAAAAGCGCTAACTTTTCTGGAGCTAAACCGTAGCGCCTGAGAGGTAGTAACTAACCTAAAATGGTCTTAGCTAGCATATTTTAGCCTAATAACCCCTAGCCAACGTATCATCACCTTTGCACCAAAACCCTAGAACCAAAGTATTAATCCTAATCTAAGCACCAATTGTGCTAACCCTAATGGCTTATGCGCCTTCAAAGCTGTGGCGCCCTTGCTCTTGGCTGTGACTCCCTTGACGCTGACGCCTTTCGATATGATGTTCTTGGCTCCATGACCCTTGGCGCTGACGCCTATGATTTGGATGATACCCTTGCTCTTGGTCGTGATGCCATTGCCCATGGATCGTGAAGCCCATGGCTGCGACGCCCTTGGATGTGACGTGCTTGGCTCCGTGACGCCCTTGGCTCTGACGCCCTTGGTCTTGTCCCATGACGCCCTTTCCCTAGCTCCAGTGTGTTCCTAGCAAAAACTCAATGCGCATCTAGGGCTAGCGCGTCCTTAGCCATACTTAGCGACTTAGACATAAGTATATTTGTGTTAAAACCTCAGTGCTAACTATATAATTGAAGTGCTAACTGGAAACCTCCTTGGCACTGGCTTCCTAGCCCTAGTACAATTAATATTTAACAAAGTTGTGCATATTGATGTAATTTAAAAGTGGTAAATAAAGATTCGTTACTCAGACTTGTGAAGATTGATTTTATAAGTATGAAAACTCAAATATTTTTTATAAGGTTGAGAGAAAACTGAGGCTAGGATTCCACTATTTTCCAATTTCAAAGTGATAATAATTTTAATCATGCAATTAAAACATTTTAATTTGATTCTAAATCATTGCAAAAATAGATTTTCAAAACAACAAATGTATAACAAAAGCATGGAGCATCTAGGGACCTAATCCGAGGCATGCACCATCTAACGGAATCACAATTGCTTAAAAAAAATCTTTTAAATCAATTTTCAACCAAGGCAATTAATCATAAATAAATTGCATAAATTAATTAAATACATACCACATAATTGTTGGAAAAGTAGCTTCCTCCATAGCCTCAAAGAAGAAGTTTAGCTCCTCATAGTAATGGCAAAATCCTCAAAAATCATTATTTATTATTCAAAAATTTCTTACAAGGAGAATATGATTGCACACAGTCGATTAGATACGACTATAAGTGTTGCTGGAAACACTTCAGCCCGTAACAGAAAGTACTTTGAATGAATATGCAACAGAAATTGAAGATTCGTTGCTGTAACGGCCGTTGCGAAATGTTCTGTGTTCTTCAAGCTTCTTCAATGGCGAACAGCAGCAGCAGTTTCAACTGTTCACTTTTTTCATGTTGTTCTCTTGATTCTGAGCAATTCTAAGCTTCCCCGATCTCCTCCCTTTTTCTCTGGACCTCTATGGACTCTTATATATTGATTACAACCACAAAACAACCCCAAATTACGTCCAGAACTTCCTTAAATTCTTGGCAAAATTCTTCCCGTGAAAAGCAATTTTCTTTCCTGATTTCTTTTTCTTGCTCCGTTTAGTGATTCTATGATTAGAAGAATATTTAGATCTTTCTTCTTTTCTTCTTATTACCCAAATAACTTGATTTCCTAAACCAACTTTGAGAAGATTTCCAAAATTAAAGCTTGTTTCCACATTCAAGCTATTTCCTTTACGTGAGAATTGTTCCCGCCAATTTTTTCATTTGAAATTTGGGGTGTGGTTGCCTTTAACCAAAGTGTGGGTGCCTTAATCCAAGTTGAGGGTGCCTTTAACATTTCTCCAAAAATACCTAAAAAACAATAGAAAACCATAATAAGTACAAAATCGAATACTAACAATATATAAAATTGAGATCAAGTCGGACACAAAAATGTGTCTATCTAATACCCCCAAACTTATTATTTGCTAGTCCTCGAGCAAATCTAATCTAGAAAATAAAATCCTAACTCACTTTCGCAGGAATCGCGACTACATTTAGCATATGTAATAAGCCGTTAAACCCCTAGGTGTCCCTAGTGGACGAGTTTTATCTCGTGAGGGCTTACAAGAGGTATACCCACAAAACCTTTAATCCAGATTTTAGCGACTCGTGAAAAATTAAGGATAGAAACTAAACAAGCTATTTAGTTGGCTTACTCAATTCTTCGGCTATGGGAATCATTACCCTATATGATTCCAATTGTTGTACACGAGTGTTTACTCAAGTATACTAAAATTCATATATAAGACAACAGAGCTCTACTCAGATAATCGTTTAACCACAAGTTTCAGAATCTATCACAGTTCAATCACATGAAAAGATTTAGAAGATGACAATGAAAAATATGAAGGTTGCACGTGTTGACTAAGGTGAACGGTGTTTCCCATATCTGTCTGAAGGTCATTACCAGGATGACACCTAATGAATTTGAGATACGCACCCACTATTCTTAAATTTTATACTAATATCAATTCAACTGGTCTATACTCGAGTTCCCATGGATCCTGCATTCCACGCTTGCTTAGGCGACAGAGACAGGGAGAACCCACACAAATTTCTAATAATAATAATTTATTTATTTTTCATATATATATATTTTCATAATAATGGGGCTCAAAACACTTTATTTCATCCTGACGCCGATAACAATTTGATGCTGGGCCCCACCAAATCACTTAGAGAAACACAAATTTGTAAAAATAAAAACAGAAAGTGATATGGTAGTGATAGACTCCGAGATGTGGTGACAACTATCATGTTATTTCTAACACCTTACTTTGTCCTTTTATGAATAGACCCTTTCACTGGGTACACCAATTCCTATAGAAAAAGAGCTAAGTTTCCATCTACCTAGAATGGTTAGTGTCACCCTGAAGTGTTCACAAGTTTCTAAATTCTAGAGCTTTATTATTTCACTAAAAAAATTCCCCCTTACCCCCAAACTTAAATTAAACAGTGTCCTCAATGTGATTAAGAGCATGAACAAGGAGAAACTGTTATCAATCGAAAAGAGCTAAGGAAAGATATTACCGTGTTTCTTGAGCATGGGTTACCTCCCAAGAAGTGCTAAGTTTAAAGTCTTCAGCCAGACTTAGAAAGAATTAGTCACCTCATAAAATCATATAGCAATAGTCGGAACAACTGTGGGTCATCTGAATCAAATAGGGATACCCAAAATAGAAGAAAACTGCAACATGCCAAGAAAATGAACAAACCGAGCACACCCTTATTTAGTTTTCTGTTTATGACAACTACTTCTAGCTGTGGTTCAGGTTCAGGCTCTATAACAGGGTCTAGATAAAATACTTTCATGGGCTGGATTTCTTCGTAGAAGGGATCAAAAGAATCAGGTTGTAGAGTCTGGAATAACTCAACTAAGAACTTAGAAGCACATAATAATAACCTGAATAATTGTGGATCCTTAAAGTCAATCAGTTTTGACTCACACAGTTGATTACTATGAAGGTGGTCATTCATAAACAAATGTGTCGATTCTAATTTCCTAAAGTAATTAGGTTTAGTCTCAAAACTTAACAACTGACACATTTGAATTTCCAACGTTCCCACATATGGACAAAAATATTTTGGTGGGAAAACAAAGTCAATCTTGGTACTACTTCCTAGGTAAACTACATCGACCAGAGGATGGGTTTTTATCAACTGAACTTCTTTCTGGACATCAACAGGCTCAGGGAATCTAGTTTGAAGATTATCTTGTAAAACGGTAGAGGTGCATATGTCAAGTCCCAAGTTAGGGATCTTTCTAAGAGGTACAGGTAAAGCACATGGAGAATGATAGTCACCCCCAAACTTAAAGTTTTTGGTGTCTCTAGATAGACCAATCACAATTTCCCTAATTTCTAGATCGTCAGATACACGAAGATGGTCAATTGCTTCCTCTAGGTTATAATCCGTTGGTGCATCCTCACTCATATTTAAAATCTCTATGAGTCTATCGTCTTCATTAGAGACTATTGTCTTCGAATCGTCAGACTCCAAATCACTAGTCTTAGGATAAACATGTTCCTCTAAACAAGAAATTTCTACATCGTCCAGAGCAGTGGTATCTCTAGTCAAATCCTCTTCCTGTTGAAATAGGTGAATAATCATTAAAATTATTTGAATTTGAACTAGAAATAACACTATCATCGTGAAGCACAACTGGAGTGACAATTTCTTGATCACTCTGCCCGTATATTTCAAGTTCTTCACCAATACTATCCTCATCATCATAATAATATGAAGATGTTTGAACCTCGTCTAAATAAGTAGTGTTACCAATTCTATCATCGTCCTCTTGACCAGGTGAATAACTATCAGGGGTAGCATTATATTGGGACATAAGATTATTTAGTTCAATCTGGTTCTTTGCAGCCATTTCTTTCGATCTTAATCGGATTATCTCATACTGTTCTCTCCTCTTCTTGCTATCCTCATCGAATTGCTTTGTACTTTCAGCTAGCAGCTTGATTGCTTTTTGTAGAGGTGTAATAGGTTCATGATGAGTGCTAGGTTGCATTTTCTCTAAGGTATCTCTCCAAGACAAATATCTCGAAATTTGCTCATTTTCATGTTCATAAGACGGGTGTATGTATGAATAGTAATTGGGATCACCCTGGTATGAGTGATAACCTCTAAAAGGTTGATGATTGTCCCGATTACTATCCGCACCATGTTGATAGTACTGATAATGTCTATTTTGAAATTCAGTCTGATATTCATTGTATTGGTCCTCATAATACCAGTTCGACATTTTCTAACAAAAAGTTCCTAATAAATTTACAAAAATCTAAGAAAATAAATCCTAACAGGAAGGGGTTCTAAACATACACAAACAAGGCCGACTCAACCAAATCAAACCTATTGAATCTAGCAAACAAAAAGCATGATGGCTCCACTTAGATTGTTTCTAGACCAGCTTTTATTCTTTCGAAAGGCATCTAGTTACAGTTTTAGCAAACCTCTTAGGACGATCTGAATTAGATTAAGTCGAAGAGAAACAGGATAAGCTCTAAGGAGCTTTGATAACCCTGCCTCTTTGGCAACGTTTCCATGGGTTACAAGGCGGCGCGAATCAACTTAAAATAATCTTTTCGAACTTCGAGTTAGGCTAACAAAGCAACCAATACAATCCTTTTGAATAATTTTCCAATAAACTCGATACCCTATCGGTCTTCTTTCTAGTCAAATTTAAGGATTAGGTTCGCGTTAGGTAACGTTTCCTAAGGCGGGCAAGAAGGAAACGGTGATGAAATCCGAGTCCTAATCTTGTATGGCCAGTTCTTGCCCTTTACTAGAAAAGTAAGTCCGTTTTCAGTTCCTCAGCATATATGCATACGAAGGAATACAGTAAACCCACTTGCAGGGGATTCGTGGGTTGATCGAGTCTTACCTCCCGTTCCCGACGGGCGATAAATCGGTTGAAGTCGACTCGGGCCACCAACTCCTGTGTCAGTGTGCGAACCCGAGGGGCCGAGACAATATCGTAATTATCGTCCTTCCCTGTGCAATTTATATTTAATACTACCCTTCCGTAGGGTTAAAAATAATAATAAAGTCCGAAAATTCCAAAGTCCAAAGAGAAGTGTCCAAAAATAAAAACAAATACAGAAACAATTAAAATCCTAATACAGTTTTCTAAAAATAAAAAAAATAAAATCTAATTAAAATTTAATTTTAAAAAAAATCTTCGTCTTCTTTTTCGTTCTTTTAAGCTTTAGCTTTTAACTCCAAGTCTTTAATCAATTAATATAATCTTTAGCTCAAATTTCTTTTTGATCCAAAACCTGTAATACAAAGAAAATACCCAAAGAAACGTAAAATAGAACAAAGTAAAAAAAAAAAAAAATCTAACTAAACTAATTAACCTAAAAAAAATCTAAAAACAATTCTAAAAACAAGTCCGTGTCGGCGGCGCCAAAAATTGATGTAATTTAAAAGTGGTAAATAAAGATTCGTTACTCAGACTTGTAAAGATTGGTTTTAAATTTAATTTCTAAAACTAAAAGTATGAAAACTCAAATATTTTTTATAAGGTTGAGAGAAAACTGAGGCTAGGATTCCACTATTTTCCAATTTCAAAGTGATAATAATTTTAATCATGCAATTAAAACATTTTAATTTGATTCTAATTCATTACAAAAATAGATTTTCAAAACAACAACTGTATAACAAAAGCATGGAGCATCTAGGGACCTAATCCGAGGCATGCACCATCTAACGGAATCTCAATTGCTTAAAAAAATCTTTTAAATCAATTTTCTACCAAGGCAATTAATCATAAATAAATTGCATGAATTAATTAAATACATACCACATAATTGTTGGAAAAGTAGCTTCCTCCATAGCCTCAAAGAAGAAGTTTAGCTCCTCATAGTAATGGCAAAATCCTCAAAAATCATTATTTATTACTCAAAAATTGCTTACAAGGAGAATATGATTGCACACAGTCGATTAGATACGACTATAAGTGTTGCTGGAAACACTTCAGCCCGTAACAGAAAGTACTTTGAATGAATATGCAACAGAAATTGAAGATTCGTTGATGTAACGGCCGTTGCGAAATGTTCTGTGTTCTTCAAGCTTCTTCAATGGTGGACAGCAGCAGCAGTTTCAACTGTTCACTTTTTTCACGTTGTTCTCTTGATTCTGAGCAATTTTAAGCTTCCCCAATCTCCTCCCTTTTTCTCTGGACCTATATGGACTCTTATATATAGATTACAACCACAAAAAAACCCCAAATTACGTCCAGAACTTCCTTAAATTCTTGACAAAATTCTTCCCGTGAAAAGCAATTTTCTTTCCTGATTTCTTTTTCTTGCTCCGTTAGTGATTCTATGATTAGAAGAATATTTAGATCTTTCTTCTTTTCTTCTTATTACCCAAATAACTTGATTTCCTAAAACAACTTTGAGAAGATTTCCAAAATTAAAGCTTGTTTCCATATTCAAGCTATTTCCTTTACGTGAGAATTGTTCCCGTCAATTTTTTCATTTGAAATTTGGGGTGTGGTTGCCTTTAACCAAAGTGTGGGTGCCTTAATCCAAGTTGAGGGTGCCTTTAACATTTCTCCAAAAATACCTAAAAATAATAGAAAACCATAATAAGTACAAATCGAATACTAACAATATATAAAATTGAGATCAAGTCGGACACAAAAATGTGTCTATCACATATTGATCTTAATCCTGAGACGTTAGCACACTAGCCTTTTATGTTAAAAGAGTTAGCACCTTCTTATTTGCGCTAAGTAGCTAGTGTTTGCTTTGCTAGCTACTTTCCTCAAAAAATATGCCTTTCTTCTCAATATAGGTCCTACATTGAGTCTTATATGAATTCCAACAAGTCTCCTTGCTCGAGGACCCCTCTACAATATTTGGCCTCAAAAGCCTCTCAGACTTACAATACGTCGCTTCTAAGCTAATACTTAGCCATTAAATATGCCATGTTATTTTCAAAAAAGTACATGACCACTAAAATTCCCAGGCTCGACATTAATCAATCTGGCTATCAACAAAGTGAGTCGCACAACTTACCTTACTGACTTAGCAGGTCATTTGACTTGACTTGACTCAATCAAAACCATAGTGGTTTATCACTCCACTATTTTCACGAGATATCAAACACAACATGGTGGGATTCTCATTGGCGTGTTTTTCTGGTACCTACAGCATCGCGGGTAGTGACACAACCCCCACGAACAAGAAGGCAAAAAGAAGTGGGGGGTTACAGAGCATTTGAGAGGATAAGGAGTAGTTGTCAGACAGGTCCTCCATACCTTTTGGGAATCGTCCCACTACAATCTCCACAATCATCACTTCTACACCTCTTCTTAACTTCCACGAATTACGAGAATATTAATGTGTCCTCTTCAAACTATAAATAGATGGTTCTCATCTATTCAAAACAAGACAGAAATGACACAATAATACAATCAGTCTGAAGAAACCAAAAACTCACAGAATTAGTGATTTCTCTATGGAGAATCCATTCTTCTTCACACTACTAATATTTCTAAACCTTATTTGCTTTCATCCCCTAAGACCTACCAAAATCCTTTTCCATATTTGTAATCAAAGCAGGACGTGAACGGCCATTTCTTGGTTTAGGCTCCTCCTATTCGAGCTTGATCTCTCGAACCTACTTGGAAGTACCATTTTGTTGTACATTTGTTTTTCCCCAAAAATAATTGACTTCATATACAATCATTACAAAGTATTATTCAACGGATTATATGAGTTGGAGCAATCACAAGACGTTTTGCAAGAAACGCCTCAGAAGCAATTTTCATTGCCTCTCGGAAACTCTGTAGCTGGCAACAATTGGTGTTGAATCTGAACATGATTATTATATCAAAAGTTTTTTATTCAAGTCTACTACTATATGTTAAAATGGAGTAACAATCGGACAAGTAAGCTAAGAGTTACGACAAAAACGGCTAGCGGGGTCAAATCTGAAAACTGTCAGGATTTTCCTGGATACTTCCTGAGTTCTACTGTTCAGTCGTTTTGACGCCCATAATAAGATCAAAACCTGGTTTCCTTCATACTATGTTATAGGAAATTGTTTTCTAATAAGGATATATAGGTAAATCATCCAAAACAGAGGCCGTATAAAGATTCTACGGCGTTTTTTCCAAGCACTATATTACTGAAATTTTCTGACAACGAAAATTTGCCAATACTTGGCAAATTTCAAGCACAATTATGCTTATATAAAAGATTCAAGAGGTATACATGGATTATTAATATTGCAAGGAGGATAGAAATTACTTGAGTAGGATTTAAATTGGTGGAAGAGTCCAACACCATTTCACTTTCAATACCTGCTTCACCATTAATAGTATCGGATTCAGGTTCTTCACGGATTTCTTCTGTACGAGATGTTTCTTCAAGCTCCTCCTTCCCAGACTCATGTCCTCTTTCCATGCTTATTGTAACACCATCAATTTTCGCATGGTGCTTACTCATGGACGCGTCATGGCCTAGGTTGAAGCTTCATCATAAGCTTATAAAGCTTACCCAGATATGCATTAGGGTATGGATGCCTTGACCTCGAGTTATAGTGTAAAGGCTCTATTACGTGTGATGCGTATTCGATGAGGCATCATAGTGCTAAGGCACTATTATGCCGTGATGCATGACCCAATGCATCACCGAATCGAAGTTGCAAAAGTGAGAGCATCATAATGCAAATGCACTATTATGTCGTGATGCATGATCAATGCATCACCAAGCCGAAGTTGCATAAGTTGGAGCATTATAGTGCTAAGGCACTATTATGCCGTGATACATGATCCAATGCATCACCAAGTCGAAGTTGCATAAGTTGGAGCATTATAGTGCTAAGGCACTATTATACCGTGAGGCATGATCCAATGCATCACCAAGCCGAAGTTGCATAAGTTGGAGCATTATAGTGCTAAGGTACTATTATGCCATGATGCATGATCCAATGCATCACCGAGTCGAAGTTGCGTAAGTGAGAGCATCATAGTGCAAATGCACTATTATGTCGTGATGTATGATCCAATGCATCACCAAGCCGAAGTTGCATAAGTTGTAGAATTATAGTGCTAAGGCACTATTATGTCGTGATGCATGACCGAATGCATCACCGAGTCGAAGTTGCATAAGTTAGAGCATCATAGTGCAAATGCACTATTATGCTTGTGATGCATGATCCAATGCATCACCAAGCCGAAGTTACATAAGTTGGAGCATTATAGTGCTAAGGCACTATTATGCCATGATGCATGATTCAATGCATCACCGAGCCTAAGTTGCGTAAGTGAGAGCATCATAGTGCAAATGCACTATTATTCCGTGATGCATGATCCAATGCATCACCAAGTCGAAGTTGTATAAGTTGGAGCATTATAGTGCTAAGGCACTATTATGCCGTGATGCATGACCCAATGCATCAACGAGCCGAAGTTACGTAAGTGAGAGCATCATAGTGCGAAGGCACTATTATGCCGTGATGCATGATTCAATGCATCACCGAGCCAATGTCGCTATTCGATGAACGTATCATAGTGCTAAGGCACTATTATACCGTGATGCATTATTAAAAATGCATCACCGTGATGCATTAGAGTGTTTATTTGTAGCTTACCCCAGAATGTTTCGATCGACTTTGGCAAGAAATCTTCATTTTCGGCCTTGTAGTCGATGGATGACACTTACATTCAAATATTTATTTGTAGAAATGCAAATAAAACATATATAGGGAGGAGGTGTTGGTCGAATGTGCATGAGCGGTAATGCACATATAGGTATGCGATGTAGCCTATACGTTGGAGCATACTTGATGCTTACTTGATGCATAAGCATCAATATACTTGTAGCTTAACCGATGAAGCTTGAACGTGCATGAGCGGTAATGCACATATAGCTATGCGATGTATCCTATTCGTTGGAGCCTACTTGATGGATAAGCATCAGTATGTTGTAGCTTAACCGATGAAGCTTGAATGTGCATAATTGAGAATGTTTCGCTTGACTTTGGCAAGAAATCTTCATTTCGGCCTTGTAGTCGATGGATGTCACTTACTATTCTTATATTTATTTGTAGAAAATACAAATAAAACATATATAGGGAGGAGGTATTGGTCGAATGTGCATGAGCGGTAATGCACTTATAGCTATGCGATGTAGCTTATACGTTGGAGCATACTTGATGCATAAGCATCAATATGCTTGTAGCTTAACCGATGAAGCTTGAATTTGCTTGAGCGGTAATGCACATATAGCTTTGCGATGTAGCCTATACGTTGGAGCATACTTGATGCGTAAGCATCAATAAGTTTGTAGTTTAGCCCATAAGCTTGGATTATGCGAAAGCATCAATCACCCATGTTGCGTACTCGATAATGCATTATGCACAAGCTGGTGCATACCTTGCGAAAGTCCTTTGGGCTATATGGTCTAGACTTTGCTTGTCCTTTGGCCTTGCAACAAAGTTGAAACCAATGCTGGCTTGCCTTAATAGGCTTAAGTTGCTAGTTCCTTTCGAATCGACCCTTTGATGAACTACGGTCATGCTTGATCCCATCAAGGTATGGTTTGGGTACGTAGGCAGCCGTAATGCAATGCATTGAGGTGCAACACCTTGTCGCTCATATCATCTAATTTGGGAGATGATTGCAACATTATGGTAACTTATATCATCTGGCTCAGCAATGTTAAGAAAGAGATGATTGTTGCCACACTTGATGGGGTAGTTGCAATCCCATTTGATGGATTGTTCATACTTCCTTGGAACCGTCGCGGCATGGATGGCATGTGCCTGGATGTTGCACCCTTGGTAAGAACAAGATAAGTGCAGGCTCCAGCGCATGGTCGTAGCAGAATTGATGAAGCGAAAGCTTAGGCTTGAAATAGCCTAGGTGTTGGTCCAAGGCATGAGTTAGGCCTGGACAATGATCGAAATTATGTGATGCTTGCCAAAGGTATTCCCCTTTGCTTGTATAGCCTTCTACCCTTGGTATAATGAGGGTAAGTTGGAATGGTAGGCTAGTTAAGGGCATTCACCATAGGCTTTAATGGCCTTGCACCCTTTGTAGGTCAAGGGTGAGTTGGAACGATATGGGGACTACGGTATGAGTACCATGCTTCCAAAGCATGTTTGAATGGTAAAATATACCTGGAACGGTATAAACGTAGCTTGAACGATGTGGGAACTACGTTTCAAGTATAATGTTGACAGTGCATGCTTGGAAAGCAAAAATTTACCTGCACTTTCCAGCGAGAAGTTAGGCTTTAAGGTTCGGAGATACTCTTTTAAATCACGCATCGGGGAGTTCTGGCCAGCGCAGCGCGCTGGGGGCGGAATTTTCCGGTCCGTGACAAATGGTATCAGAGCAAGTTCCAAGAAAACACTAGGGACTGTGAGTTTTGGACTCGTCATTGAGCATTTTGTATTATGACTACAAAATTTTGCTCAAAGGAAATAGAAAAGTTGGAAGAGTAGGCCAACTGTTGTGCGAAATTAGAGTGGATAAATAAGGCCAATTGCTTATACAAAAGAAATTGTAACTTGCTAGTTACTCCGCTAAGATTTGGACAAGTTTGATTTTGTTATGTGAGTTTGCCGGAAAATCCATTTGGAACGGTTGGCTGGTATCCGACTACCCTTGGCACTGGGACTGATCACCCCCTCACCTGTGCGGCACTGTTGTGTTTTCAGGTTGGCTAGCACCCACTTACGAGTGGAAGATCGTCCTGGACGATGGCTTGCATCCGACTGCACTGGCATTAGAATTTGGTCCTCACAGTACTACGCTAGAAACTATTCATAAACTCGCGATGACCCTTTTCAACCTATGTGAATTTTGGGGACTCTTAAGTGTATGGTATGGGACGTCCACTTAAGATCTCGTGTTGAGTAAAAATCTTTTGCATTCTTAAGCATGTAGTATGGGATGCATGTTTAGGGATCCAAATTGAGTTTTCTATGTAAAGTTATAAAAACCTTTGTTGATCCTCGAGCATGCGGTATGGGATGTATGTTCGGAAGGTCTCGATCGGCATTTACGGCAAATCGTAGGCCCTATTGGGATTCTGGGATATACGGAATGGGACGTATATTCAGAAGGTTCTAATTGGACCCTTGCAAGATTTATGTGCATCATGGAATGGGACATATGCATAGGAAACCCTAATCGATCAAGCCTGTCCATAATAGTTTTTAAGTTAAATTTCGGGGACGAAATTCTTTGAAGGTGGTAAGAATGTAACACCCTCAATTTTTGCATGGCACTTACTCATGGACACGTCATGGCCTGGGTTTAAGCTTCATCCTAAGCTTATAAAGCTTACCCAGATATGCATTAGCGTGTGGATGCCTTGACCTCGAATTATAGTGTTAAGGCCTTATTACGCGTGATACGTATTCGAGGAGGCATCATAGTGCTAAGGCACTATTATGCCGTGATGCATGACCCAATGCATCACCGAATTGAAGTTGCAAAAGTGAGAGCATCATAGTGCAAATGCACTATTATGTCGTGATGCATGATCCAATGCATCACCAAGCCAAAGTTGCATAAGTTGGAGCATTATAGTGCTAAGGCACTATTATGCCGTGATGCATGATCCAATGCATCACCAAGTCGAAGTTGCATAAGTTGGAGCATTATAGTGCTAAGACACTATTATGCCGTGATGCATGATCCAATGCATCACCAAGTCGAAGTTGCATAAGTTGGAGCATTATAGTGCTAAGGCACTATTATGCCGTGATGCATGATTCAATGCATCACCGAGCCTAAGTTGCGTAAGAGAGAGCATCATAGTGCAAATGCATTATTATGCCGTGATGCATGATCCAATGCATCACCAAGCCGAAGTTGCATAAGTTGGAGCATTACAGTGCTAAGGCACTATTATGCCGTGATGCATGACCGAATGCATCACCGAGTCGAAGTTGCGTAAGTGAGAACATCATAGTGCAAATGCATTATCATGCCGTGGTGTATGATCCAATGCATCACCAAGACGAAGTTGGATAAGTTGGAGCACTATAGTGCTAAGGCACTATTATGCTGTGATGCATGATTCGATGCATCACCGAGCCTAAGTTGCGTAAGTGAGAGCATCATAGTGCAAATGCACTATTATTCCGTGATGCATGATCGAATGCATCACCAAGTCGAAGTTGTATAAGTTGGAGCATTATAGTGCTAAGGCACTATTATGCCGTGATGCATGACCCAATGCATCACCGAGCCGAAGTTACGTAAGTGAGAGCATCATAGTGCGAAGGCACTATTATGCCGTGATGCATGATTCAATGTATCACCGAGCCAATGTCGCTATTCGATGAACGCATCATAGTGCTAAGGCACTATTATGCCGTGATGCATTATTGAGAATGTATCAACGAGCCACTAATGCATCACCGTGATGCATTAGAGTGTTTATTTGTAGCTTACCCGAGAATGTTTCGATTGGCTTTGGCAAGAAATCTTCATTTTCGGCCTTGCAGTCAATGGCTGACACTTACCATTCAAATATGTATTTGTAGAAATGCAAATAAAACATATATAGGAAGGAGGTGTTGGTCGAATGTGCATGAGCGGTAATGCACATATAACTATGCGATGTAGCCAATATGTTGGAGCATACTTGATGCATAAGCATCAATATGCTTGTAGCTTAACCGATGAAGCTTGAACGTGCATGAGCGGTAATGCACATATAGCTATACGATGTAGCCTATACGTTGGAGCCTACTTGATGCATAAGCATCAATATGTTGTATCTTAACCGATGAAGCTTAAATGTGCATAATTGAGAATGTTTCGCTTGGCTTTGGCAAGAAATCTTCATTTCGGTCTTGCAGTCGATGGATGTCACTTACTATTCTTATATTTATTTGTAGAAATAAAAATAAAACATATATAGGGCGGAGGTGTTGGTCTAATTTACATGAGCGGTAATGCACTTATAGCTATGCGATGTAGCGTATACGTTGGAGCAGACTTGATGCATAAGCATCAATATGCTTGTAGCTTAACCGATGAAGCTTGAATGTGCATGAGCGGTAATGCACATATAGATATGCGATGTAGCCTATATGTTGGAGCATACTTGATGTGTAAGAATCAATATATTTGTAGTTTAGCCCATAAGCTTGGATTATGCGAAAGCACTAATCACCCATGTTGCGTACTCGATAATGCATTATGCACAAGCTGGTGCATACCTTGCGAAAGTCCGTTGGCCTACACGGTCTAGACTTTGCTTGGCCTTTGTCCTTGCAACGAAGTTAAAATCAATGTTGGCTTTGCCTTAATAGGCTTAAGTTGCTAGTTCCTGTCGAATCGACCCTTTGATGAACTACTGTCATACTTGATCCCATCAAGGTACGGGTTGGGTACGTAGGCAGCCGTAATGCAATGCATTGAGGTGCAGCACCTTGTCGCTCATTATCATCTAATTTGGGAGATGATTGCGAAATTATGGTAACTCATATCATCTGGCTCGGCAATGCTAAGCAAGAGATGACTGTTGCCACACTTGATGGGGTAGTTGCAATCCCATTTGATGGATTGTTCATACTTCCTTGGAACCGTCGCGGCATGAATAGCATGTGCCTGGATGTTGCACCCTTGGCAAGAACAAGATAAGTGCAGGCTCCAGCGCATGGTCGAAGCAGAATTGATGAAGCGAAAGCTTAGGCTTGAAATAGCCTAGGTGTTGGTTTAAGGCATGAGTTAGGCCTGGACAATGATCGAAATTATGTGATGCTTGCCAAAGGCATTCCCCTTTGCTTGTATAGCCTTCTACCCTTGGTATAATGAGGGTAAGTTGGAATGGTAGGCTAGCTAAAGGCATTCACCATGGGCTTTAATGGCCTTGCACCCTTTGTAGGTCAAGGGTGAGTTGGAACAATATGGAGACTACGGTATGAGTACCATTCTTCCAAAGCATGTTTGAAAGGTAAAATATACATGGAACGGTATAAACATAGCTTGAACGATATGGGAACTACGTTTCAAGTATAATGCTGACAAGGCATGCTTGGAAAGCAAAAATTTACCTGCACTTTCCAGCGAGAAGTTAGGCTTTAAGGTCCGGAGACACTCTTTTAAATCACGCATCGGGGAGTTCTGGCCAGCGCAGCGCTCTGGGGGCGGAATTTTCCGGTCCGTGACACTTATGGTGTCCCCTGAAGCTTCATGGGGGTCACTAGAGTCAAGGCAAACACTCGTGCTCACATTCTTCACTAAGACAAGAAAATATGTATGCTATGAAATATGAATACACAAGAGAATGAGAATGAAAGGAGGGATACTTACACTCTTGCGAAGGACGATCTTAATTCCAGGGAGAGTTATCCTTGATCTTTTCCTTTCAGACTGGGGACTACTCACAGCAACAGAAGCAACGCTCATCTGAAGACGAACAACACGAGTCTAGTAGAAAGGGTGAAAGATAAGAATCATAAAAGTCATGTTTCCAGAATTAAGAAGTCAAAGAAAAAACCCTTACCTCCTGAGATGCGTCAATAATTAGCTTCTTCTTGGGCTTAGACGATCTATGCAAATTGGGACACCGAGCCTTGTCCTCCTTAGAGGGAGCGCCAGTCATTATTGGAGACCCAAAGAGAAATTCCTTGAAGCCTCTCATATCATCAATCCAGAAGCGTACATACATAGCTGATATCTGAGGCCTACTATCCCGAATGAAGAAAGGAATGGTTATTCCCTTAATAAGACAAACATCCAAATTCTTCTTCAACTCTATAATAGATGGAGCTATACTGTGACTACGAGGTACTTCTTGGTCAAAACTCATCTGACGAGCCGCACGATCGATATTGTATGCTTGCACCGAATAACCTTTCGAGCGAAGAACAAGAACATGACCTGGGGTGGAGCTGTTCATGAATGCATTCTTTCCAGAAGAAAAAGCATTATGTTGCTTCTTTGAACCCGACCAAAGAACCCCCTCGACCTTTTTAGCAAAAGTAGTAGATGGAAGTATAGACCAAAGAACCCCCTCGACCAAAGATTCCCCTCTACAGAGGTACTATTCCTTCTATACCAATGACGGATCCTTGCATGTTCAACGCCTCCCTTCAAATTCAAAGGCTTCGGCAAAGGTGCATATTTTGGGAAGTGTTCCCATAACCATGCTTGGAAAAATGTGGTATAAACACAAGAATCAATATTCATAAACCCATTAGAAGTATTCATGTCACGAGCCAATGAATCTAAATATGAATACAAATAACCAAGAAATAATTTACCGAGAGGGAGACACTCACCACCAGCTAGTGCTACCGCCAGAGGGACAACTAGGAGCTTCAAATTGCCAATGGGAAAGTCTTCAAATACGTCCCTAGAAAACCAGAGTGTTAGAAACGCTACAATGGTCGGAGGGTCACTAAGAGAGGAATCATCGGCATCATCCTTACCATTCCACCAATGATTAATCCAATTCACATAATATGCACTATTTCGGCCTCTACATTGTTGGATTTCCTCTATCTTCTTCTCCAAAGTTGTATTCAGTTGTTTCTCTTTAGCGGAATTTTTGACAAGAAGAGTACCAAAAAACGGAAGCTGCAACAAACTAACTACGTCCTCCTGAGTAATTGTTAGTTCGCCCCAGACATATATAGAATTATGAGTTGGTCCACACCAACGTGAAGCAAAATTCAAAAGACCTTCAACATCCTTGAAGACCTGTAGATGATCAGACATCCATACGGCATGAAATATTCCAGCTTTTTTCAAGACCTTAACCACTTAAGGGTCACTCAACATCACTTTACACCATCTTATCCACTTTTTCATGGGGGTTTGATGTGTCTTGAACTCGACAGAAGAAGGTAAATAATGTCCCCTCTGAAAGCAAAGTTTCGGGAGAGTCTCAGGAATAACACTCTGAGGGATAGCATACTTCTTACATTTGGGGATAAAGTTACCAATAAAACCAGGAGGTATGTAAAGCTCTTCAAAAATATACTCTTGAAGCTTATCGTGAAAATGAGGTACGCTCTCAAGAAATTTAGCATCAGAAATTTCTTCTTTGTTCTAACCAGAAGATGTGCCAACATCATTTTTACATTCATTATTCATCTGCAATACATTCAAATATTCCCTATATCGAAAGAGGATTGAAACCCTAGTTTGCTAAAAATTCATGACCTTCAAGAATATGTATAATCCTAAAAAAAACAAAAACTATGTTGCAAACAAGAACCATAATGGCGTTAAAAATAGGAAAAGAAAGAAGACGCTTATCTTCTTGGTTTGGTCGGCCATGGCGCTTGCTCGAGATCAAAATTCCCAACTTGTTAATGTTGTGAACTTGGAGGACCGATCAACTCTTGTCAGGCCATAAAAAAAATATACATAAGAAGAGAAGAAGAGGAAGTCACGTAAAAAAAAGAAGAGGAAGTCTATTTATAGGTACCAATTTGAAGAGTCCTTTTGTAATTAAGAAACCAAGGAAAGGAGGGAAAAAAAGTGGCGCAAGGTTGCCTTTTCTTGGCCGCATCAATTTTAGTCCTTCCTGCCCGTGATAACCAATATTCCAAGCAAGGATAAAGGTTCCTACTATCCCCAACCAAATTTAACGCTAAAGGGTGCACATCTTCAGGTCCCAGAAGCTAAGTACATCTTCCTCTACTCTTAAAATTTAAATTATGCATACATAATTATTAAAAAGCATATTGTCACCATCTCGTGCTTACTGTGCAACATTACTGTTCTTCACTAAGCAGGATACTTAATGTAGATGGTGATTTTTTGACAAGGGCTAGAATTATAGAATTTCCCTCTACTAAGTAACAAGAACATATGTATGTATATTTATGCGCATATGCTTAATATAGAATATTGTATTTCTATTTATATTCCGCAAGCGAATTAAGAACACATATTCTATCTAAATATTCTAAATTAGCCTTGTAGCCTCTTCAAAGCTCGTAATATTCATGACATATCGAACTAGTCTCAAGTCGCATAAATTTCACGGCTGAATTCCTTGAACTTGCATCGAATACGCATTGATGTTCTAGGAACATCCATTAAACTCGGGGATAGATAATGCTTAAACCTTGAAATACACTATAGCTTAACGCTTCATTCGCAACGAATGCACCTCAAATTGCCCTTCTGAGCTTAAATATGTTACTCTAGCACTTTGCTTAAATATAAGCCAAAAATAATGCGCCACTTTCTCTGATGCGCCACCGTTGAGAAGCAATGTCATAAAAGATGCATTAAACCTGTCGGTTAGGCTAACCCTAGCCTTTTTTTCATATTAACGCCAAGATAGCACTAGCCATTCGACTTAGTATTTCATTGGCACTAGTTAGCCACAATAGCGCTAAAAGCGCTAACTTTTCTGGCCCTAAACCCTAGCGCCTGAGAGGTGCTAACTAACCTAAAATGGTCTTAGCTAGCACATGTTAGCCTAACAAAGACCAAGCCAACGTATCATCACCTTGGCACCTAAAAACTAGAACCAAAGTGTTAATCCTAATCTAAGCGCCAAATGTGCTAACCCTAACGGCTTATGCGCCTACAAATTTGTGGCGCTCTTGCTCTTGACTGTGGCGCCCTTGATGTTGGTTGTGACGCCCTTGGCGCTGAAGCCCTTGGATGTGACGTGCTTGGCTCCATGACCCTTGGTACTAACGCCAATACCTTGGATGACGCCCTTGCTCTTGGTCGTGACGCCCTTTCCCATGGCTCGTGACGCTCATGGTTGTGCCGCCCTTGGATGTGACGTTCTTGGATCCGTGACGCCCTTGGCACTGACGCCCTTTCTTTTGTCCCATGATTCCCTTTCCCTAGCTCCAATGCGTTCCTAATAAAACTTAATGCGCCTCTAGGGCTAGCGCGTCCTTAGCCATACTTAGCGACTTAGCCATAAGTATATTTGTGTTAAAACCTCAGTGCTAACTATACAATTGAAGTGCTAACTTCAAACCTCCTTGGTACTGGCTTGCTATCCCTAGTACAATTAATATTTACCAAAAGTTGTGCATATTGATCTTAGTCCTGAGACTTTAGCACACTAGCCTTTTACGTTAAGAGAGTTAACACCTTCTTATTTGCGCTAAGTAGCTAGTGTTTGCTTTGCTAGCTACTTTCCTCAAAAAATATGTCTTTATTCTCAATATAGGTCTTATATTGAGTCTTATATGAATTCCAACAAGTCTCCTTGCTCGAGGACCCTTCTACAATATTTGGCCTCAAAAGCCTCTCAGTCTTACGATACGTCGCTTCTAAGCTAATACTTAGCCATTAAATATGCCATGTTATTTTCAAACAAGTACATGATCAGTATAATTCCCAGGCTCGACACTAATCAGTTTGGATATCAACCAAGTGAGTCGCACAACTTACCTCACCGACTTAGCAGGTCATTTGACTTGACTTGACTCAATCAAAAACATAGTGGTTTATAACTCCACTATTTTCACGAGATATCAAATACAAAATGGGAGGATTCTCATTGGGGTATTGGTATGGCGGTCTACGGCATCGTGAACGGTGACACAACCCTCACTAACAAGAAGGTAACAAGAAGTGGGCGGTTATAGAGCGGTTGAAAGGATAAGGAATAGTGGTCAGACAGGTCTTCCCTACTTTTTGGGAATCGCCTCACTACAATCTCAACCATCATAACTTATGCACCTCTTGCTAACTTCCACGAATTACGAGAATATCAGCGTGTCCTTTTGAAAATGTAAATAGATGATTCTCATCTATTCAAAACAAGACAGAAACGACACAACAATACAATCAGTCTGAAGAAACCAAAAACTCACAGAATTAATGATTCCTCTACGGAGAATTAGTTCTTCTTCACACTGTGGATATTTATCATCCTTTTTTGCTTCCCTCCCCTAAGACCTACCAAAATCCTTTTCCATCTTTGTAATTGAAGTAGGACGTGAATGACCATTTCTTGGTATAGGCTCTTTCTGTTCGAGCTTGATCTCTCGAACCTACTTGAAAGTACCATTTTGCAATATATTTGTTTTTACCCCAAAACAATATGACATCAAGAATAATAATCAGAGAGGGTGCTGAAAAGTTCTTAATTAACATGTTTAAAGTGTCAATTTTATACTTTTTTTAGTTAGATTTCTTGCATATTAGTTTGTATTACTATTGTTTTATATTTTATTTGTTTCCCCAGGTGAATCATCCGAAAATCAATGGAAAAGGTGTTTAACATATCTAAGAAGAGAAAAGGGTTTATTCTGGAGTGAAATTTCAAAAGAACTTATGGCTAGGAAAGTCTCAAAAGCTAGCCGTAAAACAAGTCGAAAGAAAGGACCATGTTTCATATCTACTTAGGTCTAGGAAAACATCATGATATAGTCGTAGAAATGGGAATATAATGAGAGTTTCTTTATATTTATGGGTGGGATATCATTTCAACCTAGCCATAGACAAGTTGAAGTGTTAAAACAAGAATTACAGGCTCACTTACGGTTGGGTCTAGCCATCCAAGCTATCCTTAAAATATAATTAAAGAAATAAGAAGATTTGTAAGACACCATCTTTTATAGGATAAAGAGACGAATTCAACTCAAAAAGAATGAGGTCAATCGGACGTCCGATGAAGGAATTATAGCCAAAACGGTAAATGAAGAAAAGTGAAACCCAGGCTCAGTTACGGCTAGGAATGCATAGCACGACCCAGCCGTAAGTGACCCTGAAAAATCATCCAAAAAGGTAAGATTTAGTTATAGCTAGGTCGTGGGATAGTTCCCAACCGTAACTAAGATTGTTTTTTTGCGAATTGGACTTCTAAAGAGAGGAAACCCCGGTCTCAGAAGGATTCTAAGCCTTAGATATCATGAGTACTATATAAGGAGACTCCCGAGACATTAAAAAGACATCTTTAACACTATTTTGTAGGCTTGGAAAGGAGAATCATTCACACGAGAAGAAAGCTAGGATTTCGGAGCAGTTCCATTATCGTAACGATTTCTTATCTACTTTCTTATATGTATAACATGGATGCTTCTACATCCATGAGTAGCTAAAAACCTAATTATTGAGGATGAATTCTAAGTTCTAGACATGATTCGAGTTATTATATGAATCTATTTTTAGTTCTTCATTTGATTATCGTTTGTTTATACTATGAAGAGAGTTTATGATTGATTGATAGATTGTTTAGGTGGCCAACTGAATTGATTTGTTGATTTTATCTAATGCTAGTATTGAGTTAAGAGATAAGTAATCGTTCATTGACTCATACATAAGTAGAGAATACGAGACCTTGCAGAGGGATTCTGTGGAGCAATTGTGTGTATGAACAACACTAGTAAGTGGATCTTGATCTAAGAGTCTAACTTCTATAATTCACCTATAAATTCACAAAATATAAAGCATTCGAACAAATTATACCTTAGTGATCTACTACTAGGTGGTTAGGAAGAATAAAATCTGGTAGGCGAGAACTTCCGTATCCAGTGATATAAGGAATTTGGGGGATAACACTGATCTAGTTGTTATTCTACTATTAGTGATAATCTATGATTAAAAATGAGTATATGAATATACTAATTCAATGATTGTTTAATAACGAAGAAGGATTCCTCGATCATATCTCTTTCCATTTCTTACAACTTTACTTTTAATTGCTTTCTTATTTACCTTGCTAAAAACCTAAAACAAACCCCTCTTTGTGACATTTGACAACTCAAACACTTCTCCTTGTGGGAACGAACTTGACTTCCATTATATTATTACTTAATTGAGTGGAAATAAGATCACTAATTTGATTGCACCCACGACGCGCATCAAATTTTAGCACCGCTGCCGGAAGCAGTCGGTTTTAGTTGTTATTTATTTTCGTTTATTTTTCTTTTAGGTTTATTTTTAGTTTTTAACTTCGTTTTCTAGATTTTTGAATTCATGTACTTGATCTATGGCACCCAAACGTTGGGATTACCAAAGGTGCGGGATTGAAACTCGCAAGGGGTCAGTACTACAAAAACCTCAATTTTTGCTACAAGATCCACCTTTAGAAGAAATGGGTGGCCCTCAACCTCCGGAGAAGAAGTTACGAGAGTTGACATCTCTATGTTTAGATTCGCAACCACTGTGCATTAACATAGCTGCACCAGTGGATCTAAAGTCGAATCTGATCCATCATCTACCTAAGTTCAAGGGACATGCAGGTGAAAACCCAAATTGTTACCTTCAACAGTTTCAGAACATGATGACGAGTCTTAGGCATGGAACCAAAGTTATTGATATTGACGTCCATGGACTGACTAACTTGGACGTTGACGTTGCGAAATAATTAGTGGAGATATATTTCTTTACCCGTAAATGATGAAGTTCCTTTACCCTCTGTTGTGCAGGAACCTAAATTAGAACTAAAGCATTTACCTGATCACTTAAAGTATGCTTACTTCGGTGATAGAAAAGAGCTTCTTGTCATTATTGCAAAGGATCTCACAGCAGTACAGGAAAAACGCTTGATTAGGGTTCTGAAAGAGCATAAAACGGCTATTGGTTGGATAATTGTTGATATCAAAGGCATCAGTATATCAATGTATATGCATAGAATCTTAATGGAAGGCGATGCCAAGCCAGTGCATGATGCTCACTGTAGGCTTAACCCACCAATGATGGAGGTCGTGAAGAAAGAGATCCTCAAATTGCTAAGTGTGGGGGTGATTTACCCAATTTCTGACAGCAAATGGGTTAGTCCGGTACAAGTGGTACCAAAGAAGTCTGGTGTTACCGTTATCAGAAATCAAGATGACGAACTTGTTCATACACGAGTTCAAACAGGATGGAGAGTATGCATAGACTACAGAAATATTAACTCAGCTACCTGAAAGGATCACTTTCCTTTTTCTTTAATTGATCAGATGTTAAAAAGGTTATCGAGACATTCACATTATTGCTTTTGGACGGTTATTAGGGCTACAATCAGATTGTTAGCACACCGTAGGATCAAAAGAAGACTACTTTACTTGTCCTTTTAGTACGTTCGCATATAGACGGATGATGTTTGGTCTTTGCAATGCGCCTGCCACTTTTCAGAGATGTATGGTTAGTATATTTTCTGATTACGTGGAACGCATCATTGAGGTATTTATGGACGATTTTAGTGTTTATGGTGATTCTTTTGATATTTGCTTAGAATATCTTGAAATTGTTCTAAAAAGATGCATAGACAGTAAGCTTGTTCTTAATTGGGAGAAATGTCACTTTATGGTAAACCATGATATAATGCTCGGTCATATTGTTTCCTCTCAAAGGCTCGAAGTAGACAAATCAAAGATAAACTTAATAAGAAACTTATAATACCCCACTTCGGTGAGAGAGATTCACTCGTTTCTTGGTCATGAAGGTTTTTACAGGCGGTTTATCAAAGATTTCTCCAAAATCTCAATGTTAATGTGCAAATTGTTGCAAAAAGAGGCTATATTCAACTTGGACAATGAGTGGAAAGATGCCTTTGAAAGATTAAAAGAATTGTTGACAACTGCACCAATTATCAAGTCACCCAACTGGAGTTTACCGTTCTAGTTGATGTGTGATGCGAGTGACTATAAAGTTGGAGCCGTTTTGGGTCAAAGGGTGGACAAATTGTCCCACGTAATTTACTATGCATCTAGGACCATAAACGATGCGCAAATTAACGATTCTACCACCGAAAAAGAATTGTTGTCTATAATGTTTGCATTAAAAAAAATAGATCATTGATGGGTACAAAAATGGTTGTATATTATGATGATGCAACACTTAGGTACCTACTCAAGAAGAAAGAAGCTAAGCCAAGGCTAATACGGTGGATACTATTATTGCAAGAATTTGACATAAAAATTAGAGACAAGAAAGGTGTCGAGAATGCTATTGCAGATCATCTTAGTAGACTTGTTGTTTCTGAAGAAGAATTTCCTTACAAGATCATTTTCCGGATGAACAGCTTTTCTCAATAGAAGATTCCACACTTTGCTACGCCGATATAGTGAACTACTTGGTTATGAGACAAGTATCTAGTACGATGTCTAATTTTCAAAAGCAAAAGCTTAAGAAGATAGCCAAGCAATATGTGTGGGATGAGCCCTACTTATGGAAATACTGTGTTGATCATATTATCTGTAGGTGCGTACTTAACTATGGATATCAATCCATTCATATTTTTTGTCATTCTTATGATATTGGTGGGTATTTTGGTTTTAAACCTACCGCTCTCAAAGTCTTTTAGAGTGGCTTTTATTTTCCCACTTTATTTGAGGATGCGTATGCTTTTTGCAAATCTTGCGATAGATATCAACGAACGGGCAATTTAGGTGCTCGAAATCAAATGCCACTCACACTGATTTTTGCTGTAGAAATATTCGATGTGTGGGGAATTAATTTTATGACTCCTTTTGTTAATTCGTTTGGAAAATTTTATATACTTCTTGATGTGGATTATGTTTCAAAATGGGTGGAAGCTAAAACCACCCTACTAATGATTCTCAAGTTGTTTGTGAGTTTGTGAAGGAAAATATTTTCACTAGACATGGCACACCACATATGTTATTAGTGATGGAGGATTACACTTTCAGAAATCAATTCATGCTTTTCTCAAGAAGTACAACGTTACGCACATGATTGGTACGCCTTATTGATGTGATTTTATATAGTGGTAAAAAGAGGTTCGATTCTCGAACTTGTGAAGGTAATGATTTTAGAAAATAATGATTCTAAATAACTCTAGAAAATTTTAGGAGTAAGAAAAAGACTAAATAACCTAAAGATGATTTTTGAATAAT